>JBBPDA010000025.1:15247078-15266986 GCA_037974385.1 Arnoldichthys spilopterus
TGTGTGTGTGTGTGTGTGTGTGTGTGTGTGTGTGTGTGTGTGTCTGTGTCTGTGTGTGTGTGTGTGTGTGTGTGTGTGTGTGTGTTTGTTTTACCAGAAGATAAGATGTCCTAAAGTTTCAGGAAATCTAATCTAATCAGGAATTAACTAAATGCTACTGACTTTCCTACATCATCTTTCATTTCTTACAAAGTCTACATCGGATTCATAACCATTTATTTTTGCACATCATATCAGCACTCAAATGTGTGCAAGTGTACTCTTAAGTGTGCATACATTCTGCTCATACCTAAGAATACATCCAAATAAGTTAATGCATGACTGTCAGAGAAATCAAAACTGCACAAGTGACAAGTTTGGTGACTGAGGACCATTACCTATATTACACCCACATACACTCACAGGACACACATGCACACACAAGATATTAAAGGTTAATCCACTAAAACAAGTGTCAAATGTCCCATTCAAAAAAAGTGACCCATTCAGATTATTACAACAGAAAAGTTAAAATAAATTAACATTAAAGCTGAAACCAGAGGAAACAAAATAAATCAACTAAAAACGATCGCTCCTAAACAACTAATTGAAAGAATGAACTACAATTATAAAATGAATTCATCAAGAATTATTATAAAATTGCTGATATTCTAGAACTAAAAGCAGATTTACCCAGTTCACTAAATAGTAATGTTAAAACTGAACCTGTGTACAGTACTATAAACATTTATATATATTTATATATTCCCACACACATTGGAACAATGGTGAAAAACGTGTTTGTGTGTGCTGCTTTTATCTGGTATATTACACTGTGAGTACTGAGAAAATGACTATTATATGCTGCTGTCATTCTCAGGCTATTGCAGTAAGATCTAATAATTTTCAGCACCATGGACAGCTACATATACTGAAACCTGGTCATGACTGCAGCCATTACTGAGCCTTATGTTTTTTCAACAATTGTTTTCAAATTGCTTTCAACCACAAGCTATCTGTCATCTACATCTATCTGTTTCTTATTTTCCTCCATCTGTGTTCTGCTATGACCAAAGCAACCTAAAAGACTTTTCTCCAGTTTCAAAACCGCCATAGTACTGAAGTTCACTTTCTCAACATCGTTGAGTTTGTCTCTGTGCGAGGAAGTAATTCACTGCTGATGTTGTATGGTGCTGAAGAGGACACTTACATTGATGACTGTCTGCAGCTGACCATACAGGCCATGCTTTTGGAATAGGGGTTGGGGGTAGTATTCCATCTTTATAAGCAATCGTAATGCATTTAATAAAGGCCATGAATTAGAGATCTATACCTTCTACACCTATAACATAATTCATTTGAGAGTGTTCAGTGTATTTTACATGCAATATGTGGAGCTATGGGTCTATTCTAATACTTCTTTTAACATTCCCTTGTTGATTCCAAAATGCACATCGCTTGCAATGCATGAGTGGCCACTTTCAGGACAATAGAGGAGGATACCAGCAAAAAATGCTTCAATATTTCAGTTCAACTCAATTTGGTTCCATAGTTTTATTGCCACTTTGTAATGATATACCAAGGTACCAAGTCAGATTTACGTTTTGCTGATTTTTTTTATTACTTAGTATAAATAGTACACTTCCTCTGCAGAGAACAAACTTCTACCCAATTTAATGCACAATTACTGTTTATTCTAAATATAACATACACAGAACAATACAATGAAACAAATTGGGATTTCTTAAAATATATCATACTTAGCAAATAAATAACAATTGTGTGATAAGACATTCCATAAGAAATGTTCTCTGTATAAGATTTGTTTATTTATTTATCTAAATAATTTGACGGTGGCTTGATTTGGCAGATCGGTGTAAAAAACCCAAAATAAAAAAGACAAATAATGTCCAGCAGAAACAAAGTCATAATGGCATAATTTTTTTACCCCCTTTTCTTTTTTCTTTGCATTATTTTCACCTGCCTCTTATTCAGTTCCTCCATATCACCTTAAATTGTGCAGTGGTTACATTCTGGTGCCTCGGATCATTGCATTGTCGTAATGGATTAATTATGTTAGCAAAAGCCACACCAATATTCACTCTAGTCTTTTTGTAGCTTTCTTTTTTTTTTTTGACTGAAAGCTGTTGAAGGCAGTTTCTCTGCCATTGTGCAATCAGCTCACTAGCTTTACCCTTGCAGTACACACATGCACAGACTGAGAGCAAGTAGGTAGGCATAAAGGTAGATTAGCAGGTTGGCCATTCAGTCATGTCATTTATGGCTTTTTACAGCTCTGTGGCTGCCACAGATGACAGATTCTTTTTTTTGTATGTTGTGTGAGCACCTGAGGCATTAGGATGTAAAGAGGATTTCAAGAAATACATAGAAAATGCTTCTAAAACAAATTGTATATCCTACATTTAATAAAGTGGATCTCCAGTGTGTGTTATTTAGTGAATCTTGCACAACACCAGTGATCTTCCTTCTAACCTTCACAATAGTATTAGATTTGTTCTTACTCTGAACATTTAAATTCTTGTTGTGAACTTTTACCAAATCATATATATAATATATGTATGTATATGCGTGTATGTGTCATCTCTCCTGTTTACTTTTATACCACTTTGTCTATCATTTTGTTCTGTCTTAAAAATATAAAATGAATTAGCTTGCACTGGCTTCAGGTTGAATCTCCTAAAGCCTACAATTTTGTTGAGCTGGCCCCTTAACCTCTGCAGCAGATCATCTAATTGATGTTTTACACAAGCTGAATATTGGAACTACACCAAATAACAGAACAACCCTTATCATGGCGAAGGGGATTTCCCCAAAGGAAAGTGGTGAGGGCAAGTTGAGGAGGTCTTGTTAAAGAAAGGGCTTATGTCCTTTGTTCAGATATGTGTATGTGTTTGAGAGTATGAAAGGGTAAATTTGTGTATGTGTGTGTGTGTGTGTGTGTGTGTGTGTGTGTGTGGTTTGAGAAGGAGTTGGCTGTCTGGCCTGTGAGGCTCACTGAGCACTCAAAGCTCAGGTAATGAGAAATGATGTATGTGTCAGAGACCGAATTGTCTAAATCATTCCAAGGCCTGGTTACATAATTCCAATATCATTCCACTCAGCCTTTCCCTTATCCGTTATCACTGTCCTGTGGCTCTTCAATGTACTTCCATTTCAAGTAGAAACCCCACCCCCACCCCCAGTAAATGCCCTGCAATGGTGCAAAAATGAAAAGCAGAGAGCAAGATTGTTCTTAAGGGTTAAGGAATGTAGTTAGGAGAGACTTTTCATATGACATTTTTCGTATACATCCTGTTATTTCAACTATTGATTGCTCTTTGTGGATAGCTCTCATATTTGACATGTTTCCTTGTAAAAGAACAGTAAACACTCATTTATGATGGAACTTTTTGGACCAGGGGCTAGAACAAACTGAGCAAAAAGGTTCTTTCAGTTGCAGCAGTAGTAAAATTGTGTTTGGTGATTATGTGTAATAATTATTTAATTAGTATAGTTAGTATAGTATATTTAATTAGTATAGTTAGTATAGCATAGTTTTTCTTTTTTCTTTTTGCATAAATTCAAAATGCCAGCTGCCTTTTACACTTTTAGAATTTAGTAATGAACAGACCAATAGACATTTTCCAAAATGACTCTGAATAAAAGCTCATTTCATAAACGTACATTCAAAGGTAATACATTTTTTCCTTTTGTCTTGTTTCATAGAGGTATAAGGGTTTTCTTCTGACAGGAATCACATGCAACCCATCATAGAGAAGAATCATTGAACCATATAAAGAAAAAATGAACCAAAAAAACCCCCAATTAATTATTGGGTTTTTTTTAAGTTGTTATATTTCAATATCTGTAGCCATTACCTTTACTTAAGAACTTATTTTGTGTTTGCTTGGTAATTTGCTCTGAACCTTAAAGAACTCACTTCAAAGAGACCCTTAGTCATCATCATGCCATCATTCAGAGATATTTAACTTTCCTGTTAAATTTAAGATTTAATGTCATTTTGGTTTCTTTTCTGTTGATTCATTTACAGTGAAATTTGGTTTGGAAGTTTATAAAATGCATATGTACTCTAGTGTGACTGTTGACATAGCAGTTAATAGTCCTTACTTTATTTTTATCATCACATTTTTTTTTATTTTGCAAAATTAATGTTATTAACACGCAAATCAGATTACGAATTTTTCTAACAGAAAAGGAAAAACATTTCATATTAGAAAGTAAATTAGAATCTCTGTGCTGAATATGTATCATAAAACACATCATGTTATTATTCCTGCTTTTGTGTTTGAATATAGATAAGTTTACCATAAGAAATCAATAATTTTTTTATAGCAGCTGCAGTTCAGTGGGCTACAGCTTTATTACATAATGTCCACATATCAGGGCAGTTATCAGAGTTTTGCTGAAGTAACTAATGTGCTAATATGGAATAAAAAGAAGCACAGAATGAGTGCGGCTTCAGCGAGCCATGTTGTTGTGGAAGCAGCTCCCTGTACGAGAAAGTCTAAGCCACTAACCTGTTCATGAACAGCCCAAACCCGCCGAGATGGAATTCGCTATTGGAGATTGGTTTTAGAATTTGAATGGGAGTGTTTGGCCTGGAGCCTGAATTGGCCAGATTGAGTTGAGATGAGTTTTAGAGTATGAGCTAGAGATGAAGTTGACCTCCACCTTTTCATTTTTGCCCTCCATCTTAACGGCACTTCCTTTTGTCTGGTCACTGCAAATGTACTTTTAACAGTGTGGACTGAGTAGTCTTTTCAAATCTATATCTCTTTTCATCCTCCTTTCTCTCTCACTCTCTCTGTCTCTCTCTCCCACTCTGTGTGTGTGTGTTTGTGTGTGTGTGTGTGTGTGTGTGTGTGTGTGTGTGTTGAGGCGTAAAGGGCTCTCTTTGCCCCTAGACAGATGCTGTCCGTGGAGAGGCTGCCCAGACAGAGTGATTCAGCGCTCCTGAAGCACAGCCAAGACCTGTGTGTGTGTGTTTCATTGAAGCACATGCAGCAAGTGTGTGAAGGAATTTTCAATCTCCAGTCTCTCAACAAAACTGTGTGGCCAGCATGAAGGAACACCAAGTAACGCTTTAGCATTTTGTTTGGGAGTCACACAACTGCTGCTCCTCTATAGTCACATGTCTGGCCGTGTGGCTCCAAACGACAGTTATAAGAAAGAGAAAGTGGCCTCTAGTGTGTGACAGCTCAGCCTTTATAGACAGTGGCCCAGCTTAAGCACTGCCATGAGCCTTCACTCAAAATCACAGTGGAACATTTCAGGCCTATGGAATCACCCCCAGGGTCAAATAAACACCTTCTGTGGTCATTTAAGTACAAATAGGCCCAAATGAACACTGCATGAGTGAATTTAACACTAGGGTGTTGTGCAATGTGGTGTGTACTTTGTGTAAATTCAGCTTGTAAAAAGGCAAAAGCATGATGGTATCTGAAATCTAACTCTTTATTATAGTGTTCCTAACAGCACAAAGCTGTTCCATATATTACATATACAACAGGGGCTCATGATCATTTACACATTGCTTTGTCTTACTAAAATCATCCAAAAAGTAAACTATTTGAATTTAAACTGTTTTAAATAAATGTAAGTTTTATTATTAGATATGTTACTAACAACTGAAAATTCCTGTAAAAATGTTTAGCATATATATATATATATATATATATATGCTAAAAATTTTTACAGGAATTTTCAGTTTTATACACATATATACACACATATATACATTGTGTTTAAACCCATTTATATATAAACATTAACACAATGTGTATGTGTTCTATGGTTGTGTAACGATCTCGGGGTGTTTGGCAGCAAACGCAGGCAGGACTTGATGTTAAAGGTTTATTTATGAACAAAACTCAGGGACTAGACAGGACTAAGAACTTGGAACATGAAACGATACCAGCAACACCAATAACAAAGACCGAACCGGAAGGGTGGCACATTTAAAGGAAACTCAAACGATCCACAGCTGAGGACGTACACGACTCAGCTGTGGGGGGCGGGGCTAAAACACAGGGTTCCTGACAAGTTGTGTGAATGTGCACACTAACTGTAATTCTTGTTAAGAAGATTTTTTTTAAAGATTTTTTATTAAGGTGCTAGTTTTTATGAAGTTAGGAAAGCAGTCTTTTAGTCAAGCATGATGTTGCCTAACACACCACAGTCTCCTCCAGAGAGACATACAGCTTATTCATTAAAAACTGGTATCAGATCAGTACTCAGTATTGGCCCATACCCAAAACCCAGATATCAGTATCTGTATTGGGACTGAAAAATCTAATTGGTGCATCCCTAGTTTAAACCTGTAAATGTAATGTAAAAGTAAATGCTTCTAATAAAGTGTCCAGTATGTGTGAGGTAGTATGAGGTAGATCTTTTTAAGTGTCTAATGCAGACATACCCATAGACTAAGTATGTTCACACCTCTCAGGTTGCCCATAGAAATTATAGGTGTGAACAATGCATCACTAAGAGAGGATGCTGTTAGCATACAAAACATCATTTGTTAAATGTAGCCCTGAAACAATAGCCATATGCTGTTTGTACATTACACAGTGTCCAGTTGTGTCCAGGTAGATTAACGTAATTGTTCTGTTTTCTCATAACACGTGACACACTGCTTGAATGACCTCCAGCCCACCTTTCTGTCCCATTCTAGCTCCAGGGAGGAATGCTGCGCTTGCCCAAAAGCAGCGTAAGCTGGGCTGTCGTATGCTCCTCTGTGGCATGTATGAATGGGCCTGGGGCAAGAAGGGAGTTTGCATGCAAACAGGTGGAACATACACAACACTGATCTCTGGGGACAAAGACACTACAACACACACACACACACACACTTTCAGTCATTGGACTGATGTATAATACTCACCACACAGGGATGCAGGGACTGATACACAAAGCCATAAATTAGTGATGGAAGCTTTTCATGCCTGTTTTTTATATAAACGTGCATGTGTGTACAAAAAGCATTTTTACAGCGGTAAGATTATTTTAAAAATGGTTTTGTCATGCCTTAATTCGAGTCAGCTGTACGCAGTTCTAGAGTGTGATAGGTTAGGTTTTCCCTCAGTTTACCTACACTGAACAGTCATGTGCTCATCTAAGCAGCTAAACTGAAACTAAACATTATATTTTAATTTAACACTTCCTGTTTGTGATGTTTTCTGTCCAAGTGTTGTTATAAGCCAAGTATTTGAGATTAAGATAATATATTAAGGTCCAGATAAGATCTGGATGTCCAATAAACATCTCTGATTTAAAACTGTTGGTAAACTGGTCAAGTTTGCAAAGCAAGACCCCAGATTATGGCCAGTGAACTACAAGAAGACTTGGTTGGCAATGGAATATTGAACTGTACTGTGATTCTCTGGCTAAAATTAACAAAACATGTACTTAAAAAAGGAGAAATATTTAAATAAATAAACACTCTGCTAACTGTTTAGCAATGAAATAGATCTATCATGTGATTGAGTGTTAGGCAGTGGTGTTGTAAATTTTGTGAGGATACAGGAAAGAATCCAGAAATCCAGAGTCAGTAAAGAAACTGAAGCAGAACAGAGAATGTATATCACAATAAGACATTGATCCAAAATTTGATCCAAAAATGATTCCAATTTCAATTAACGTTAATCGTGTGGCCATTGGTTGTTACTGTTACAGCTCCTCATTGCAAGATGACAGAATAAAACTTACACAACACACACACACATGTAAAAGGAATAAAGTCTTTTTATTGTACTGACACAAAAGAATTTATCACAGAGGAGACACTGTCTGTCCTTTTCTATCCTTTTTCAGTATATTTTTGTTATCTATTTCACAAACTTTTATAGGCCCTGAGGATGAGAAAGAGAAAAAGAGAGAGAGAGAGAGAGAGGGAGAGAGAGAGCTCAGTGTGGCCTTGGTGAGTAGAAAGGCTTTTGTTTTATAATCATCTTTCTCTCTCTTTCTCTCTCTCTCCCTCCTCTCATTCTCTCCTATCAGGATGACAAGAGCCATAACGTCCTGTGAGATGCGCCTGGACAGAACGAGCATCTGTCAAAACAGGCTGGCCTCAGTGGACGCCTCGCTAATGGCAGCCGACGCATGGAGAGAGAGAGCGAGAAAAAGACAGAGAGAGAGAGAAAGAGCGAGCATGCTAATGTGTTGTTTCTGGCTTTTAGCAGAGATGTGTGCACATATGACCCGTTCTGAAAGGAGGCCATCAAGAGCCAGACAGCTGCAGACATGTAAATTACTGGTATTGTTGAAAATACAATTAGATAAAAAATAGCAGTGTTTATCCTTGTTTTCTGCAATACAGACCCCTGCTCAGGGTTGTTTGAAAATAAGGAACTTGTAGCTGAATATTAAATATTGTTTATATAAATGTTAACACTGGCACAAATGAAACATCTCCCTAAGCAAATTTCCATCTACCTGTAGCCTCTTCAGTCCACTTACACACTAATCTCTAAATAGTCAATTAATTTTCAAAGAGCACAAATCCCATTGATCACTGAAAGCTTATGAACTTAACACAAATAGTCTCCAACTCATTATTAGCAGATAAACTTTCTGAAAAAGGAATGCATTAGAGAACATGGTCTCATTCTCATTACGCTATTGTTGTTTACTTGACTTGTGCACTTCAATTAGCATCTTCAAGTTTAATGCATTTATATGGATTACACAAACACAGGCTAAGCAATTACTGCTATTTACACGTTAACCCTCTGCGTTTGGGGTAATGGGGGTAATGCAGAGCCATTTCTTATCAGTCATTTACTGACGGATTTCATTTTGGTGAATAGCAAAAGCTCACTGACATTTCTCCCCACATCTTACTGTTGTTTTTAATAATGTGAAGCACTTTTTCACTCACTCACTCACTCACTCACTCACTCCCTCTCTTGTTCACTAACTCACTCACCCACTCACTCACTACCTAATTCGCTTAGTACTTAACTAAATCGTGCACATACTCACTCACTCACTCATTCACTTACACACCTATTTACTCACTCACTCGCCTGCTTATTACCTCACTCACTCACTCACTCTCTAACTCACTCCCTAAATCAGTCACTACCTAACTTGCTCAGTACTTAACTCACTCGTGCCTGCACTCACTCACTTACTCACTCACTCACTTACTTACTACCTCACTCACTTACTCACTCACCCACTCGCCCACTTACTCACTCGCTTGCCTACTACCTCACTCACTCATCTTTCACTCTCTCTTTGTCTCAGCTGCCTCCTGTAAACTTATTGGATTGGGGCAAATTTATATTCTGCTTATATTTGTCATTGAAAAAAAAAATTTGACCTATGCTATAAGATAATTTAAAATTAATATTTAAGTGAAACATCACATTTCCAATAGGAATGTGTATTTTTATGTAAATATGATCATATGGTGAACTGAGTATGTTTAATTTATTACGCTTTAAGTTTGTTGCTCGTGTATTTAGTGAGTGTTTCAACATGATGTAGTAATTGTAATAGAGTAGCCATTTACTGTCATGAATATGCCATAAGTGCTTCTTGTACATGCCTTTCCCATAAAGCATTCCCTAAAGTTCATTCAGAGCAGCTAAATAAAGTGAAACATAAACCTGTGAGCAATTTAAAAGCAGTTTTGTCTCAGTGCTCAGAACTTCCCCATGGTAAGTTTGGCATTTGTGTAGAATTGCCCATGATCCGGATGACCGCTTAGCAGTTGAACTTCATAATGGTTGTAATTGCTGGACGTTGTAAACTTTAGGGGTGAGTTCACTTATTCCCTATGTTCTGTTTAAGGTCAGTTGGTTGTGAAAATAAATAAACACTGGTGGAACTCCAGTGGCTCTGTGCTTAATTTCACAAGCCTTCCTGCTGACCCAAAGCACCCTACAGATAATAATATAGTCTTATTTATAATCTGTATTGTATACAGCGTCAGGATACAGCATTCAGTAAATTTAATTAAGGAAATTGCGGTGAAATGATAGTGGAGAAAGTAGAAACAAATTACACCAATGAGCAAAAACATAGCTCTTAAGCACTGATTATCTTATTTACACTGTGCCTGTCACAGTTAGGAGATGGTAAGAGAACTGTCATTTCTTATAATTGTTGTGCTGTATGTGGGAGAAATGGGCAGACAGGTGGACTGGAGCCATGAGTAGTGAGTACCAATGCCCACTGATGTTTGAAGGCAATGAAGGCTGTTCTGTCTGGTTTGAACTAAGCAGTAATCACCACATCTTTTAATGCTGGTTACAGGAGCAATGTGTCATAACACACAGTGCAGCTCACCCTCCTGAAAATAGGACATAGCACATCACACCCTCAGAAGTCAATTCGTTGGTAGGTAAGAGACGTTTTGGCAGCATATGGAGGACTAACAGGTTAGTAGGCAGGTAGTCAGGTAGTCTCATTGATGTTATGTGAAGGCTTCAGTGCTTAACATCTCACGCAAGGCAAGGCAAGGTAAGGGAAGTTTATTTATATAGCACATCATAACAAAAGTTATTTAGTGTGCTGTAAAATGTTAATGAAAAGAAAAGTAAGTAATAAAATCAATTTAGAAGAAATAAATGAAAAATTTAATTAAAAGAATAAAATTGCTTGATTTATGTGCATGTATTGCTAAGACAAAAATAGAGCTTCTGCATTTTGACGTCCTCCACTAGATAAAACTAAAATGTAAATATCTGAAAGAGTGAAAGATTGGTGATGTGTGGTACAGTAACTAATCCTAGAACAAAGACCTGATTCATACTAATTGTGTGTAGTGTCATTTTCCAGTGATACAATTTTTAATATGTGTTAATAGAAACTTTGCATGTAGGACTTTCAAGGGCTGTTCCAAGTGTCTAAGTGTTTTGCCCTATAATTGTGAGTTTTATCCTCAGTGGTGCCACAGCCATCCATGGCTGGGAGAAAAAGAGTACACTCCCTTTACTCTCACTGGAAGGGTAGGATGGCACTCCCTCTGGCCCTATGTTTCAGCATGATGCTAGCCAGAATGAGTGTCTGCTTGCTGACTAGTAGAATTGGCACTCAGCCTTTTTTTTCCAAGTGAGACGTTGTCTTAGCAGCAGTTTAAAAAGATGCAGTGGTTTGCTTCACATGACTTGGAAGAAGCACATGTGAGCATTCACCATCGTAGTGTTGGTGGTACTGTGTGATAGGAGGAGTCCTGGAACAGTATATGATTAAATGGGAAGGGAGTCAGGGAAAAAAATTCCCCTTCCCAAAAAAAGAGATCCATTTACATGAACAGGGAGTTAACTGATGAGCGACAATATAAAATATAAAGAATGTTTTTTTTTCTTGTAATTGGAAATGTAGCTGAGTGAAGATCAGAGTATTATTCAATATTATAATAAAATCCTTTGTATCAACCATTCATTCATTTTCTAAACTGCTTCTTCCATTTAAAGTGGCTGGAAAGCTGGAGCCAATCCCAGCTGACTACGGGCTCAAGGCAGAGTACACCCAGGACAGGGGGCCAACCCATTGCAGGGCATATATTATATTATATAATACTTAACATGATATTATAATATTACACTTTGGATAGTTACTGAAGTATTTTGCAGTTTCTGATTGAATGCTTTTCATCACTGCCATAACACAACCTTTTATTTCTAAAGCCAATTAAGTTCCAGAGTAAGTGTGAGTGCACCAACAGCATCAGAGATACTGTGAACCCAGTTTTGACTCTTTTCTCTCTCAGTCCTGTGTGTTTACTGTTTTCTGATTAGAGTCTTTCTGCATGTTTAATGCCCAGCTCCCACTTCTCATAGCCACAGGCAGCTCTGGGTGAGAGCACAGTGGGGTAGCTAACAAAAAGACAATGTTACATTATCAGTGCAAACATCCACCGACATTCCCAGCACTAGCAGCATTAATTACAAAATCAGACTCTACACCGTAAAGAAAACTGCCTGACATTTTACACAGCAGTGGTTTTACATTCCTCCAGTTGTTCTGCATCCATACAGCTATCAGGTCATTGCACAGGGTATGTATTTTTCAGTGTGTGTTGGTCTCTTCTTGCCTTACTGTATGCCTGGAAAAACCTGTAGCATGCTAGCTGGCGAACATTTGCCCTGATATATCCAGCAAATATTAATACAGCCGTAATTTACAGCATCCACCTTTCACATTCAGTAAACATTTTTATTCATGTGTAATTTTAGCTTACCAGAACAGGCTAACATTTTGCACATCTCTCTCTCTCTCTCTCTCTCTCTCTCTCTCTCTCTCTCACACACACACACACACACACACACACACACACACACATCAGCGTTTGCTTCATTAGAGGTGCAGCTGTTGTGTGGTATGGCAGGAGAATGAGAGTGAGGCCAGGAGATACTCTGAGGTGTAGTGACAGAAGAAAGAGGAAGAGAGAGAGGAGAGAGAGATGCTTGGGAAATCTAACAATGGCCTGTCACTCTGAGCTGCTTTCAGGAGATGCCTGTAATTGATTGCTCGGCACATTTTCAAAGGCTTTCTAGACACAGAGACAGACACAAACACACACACACTCCACATGAACACCTGCACGTGCGATCGCACACTGTGCCTGAGCTTCCAAAATGATAATGATACCCAGAACAGTGAAGAATAAAATCCTGGAACATATCATTAATCTGTGTTTGTGAAATGGCATCTTTGAATTAACTCTTTTAAGGCAATATTAAAGAATCTTATTTGTTTGTTTAGTTGCTGATTGTTTGTTTGTTTTTTTCTTTTAGAGCAGGTAGAACAATGTGTTAAAACAATGGATTGCAATTAATATCATTTTTTTTTCCATTTAAAAAGAATTTTGTTATAGCTATATGAGTGGGCAGAATAAGCTTCATCAGATATATTCACTGATGCATGTGTATATGCAAACACCATTTCCAGAAGATTTGGAATTTTTCCAAAATGGGCAAGGACAGAAACACTGTTGAATGCTAATGATCCTCAAAGCCTTAGGTGGTACTGCCTAGGAAACCCTGATGCTACTGTAACAAAGTATTTCAGAACAAGAGTATGCATGTACTGTAGGTGCCTGCATAGGGCATCAAATTATTTTTGCCAAAAATGTAAATGACTATCCAGACTGTAATCAGGGAAAGCTGAAGTCTTACATCAGGCAAGAATGAATTAAATTTCCAATTGAAAAACTAGTACAGTTAGTCTGCTCAGGTCCAAAATGATTTAAAAATGGTATTAAAAGGAAAGAATGGTGGGATCATTTTTTACAGCATTAAAATAAATCAGTGCCATTAATAATTCTTGTATATTTTCTATCATATCAAAATCAATATAAGTGGCACAATGAAGTCCATGCATTATTGCATGTTAGTTTTTCCGTATTCTGTAGAGCCATGTTAGAGAGTTTTTGTACACCAGGTGTGGCACTTGACTGAACAGTGCTGTTATTAATAAATGTGGAGCCTACAACATTATTGCATTACATTTATGTGTACACTTTGCATTGTTGCAAAGGACCAGTGTAACAGTGTATTGTGTCTGAGACTCTAAAAAAAATGTTGCTTGATTTTAGAGGCTTTAAATGTATAGCTGCTGAGGCCTGTGTGGAGGGAAAGATGCACTGTTGTATTGAAGTGTTTGACGTGAGTTTTTTTGCGAGGTCGGTTAAGAGCCCTGAGTGTGTTAGTGGTCGTGCTGGATGTTTGTTTGTGCTCGGGTGGAGAGCTGAGCCTGCAGCACTCTTTAGGGATGCCCAGCTCTACCAACCATACACACACTTTAATGCCTTCTGACATGCCTGCGCTTCAGAGAACCAACCAGCAGCTCAGGTGAAGCCCCATTCTACACACAAGCACACGTGAACCAGGGAATACACATCATCTTCCCATACACTTGCTCGAGGTAAGTTAAGGACAGAAAGACACTTTAACATTAAAAAAGGAAGCTTACTGTTAAGTTAGGCTTATTACCTACTATAATTATTATTCTGCATATGTTGGATGTAATTGTTACATTTAACATGTTGTTTTACATTAAATGTACATTTTATGTTTGTTTGTTTTTTTTAACTTGCCTGACCACCAATTTGGTGGTCCAGTTTAGTGTTGCCCATCCAATTTTCTGCCAAATTAATGTGGCCCAGTTCCACCCACCAACTAGGGTTTCTCCATTCACACAATACCACCAATACCTTGAGGGTGCAGGCTAAGATGCATTTCTCTAATTTGCACAAAGCCAGCTGCCAGCCACAGCTTAACATTTTTGAAGGAGAATGCTAACCACCGATTCTTTTATGTCAGCTAGCAGATGCCTGCACTGGTTAGCACTGTGCTTTGAGGGAAAGATAAAGCCACTATACCTCCCATAATGTGTTAAACCAGCTGTCCTGTCCTGATTATGGATTGCTGTAGTATACTGGAGATCAAACTCATAATCTCCCAGTGAAAGGTTTAACAGGCACTGGTTATGTCTCGCCTTGACTACTGCAACTCACTGTACAGGATTCAGAATACAGCAGCTCACCTCATCTTCAACCAGTCGAAATGTGCTCATGTGACACCACTTCTTCGCTCCCTGCACTGGCTTCCCATCTCCGCTAGAATCAAGTTCAAGTTCACCTACAAGATTATCGATGGATCAGCTTCGGGCTACATGAAATCACTCATCCAGACATATCAACCCACCAGGTCACTTAGATCAGCGAGGGAACAGCGGATGGAGATGCCATCCCCTTGTGGAATCTTCTCCTTCATTGTTCCTCAATGGTGGAATGAGCTGCACAGTGACACAAGATCAGCTGAGTCTCTCTCAACGTTCAAGAAGCGACTCAAGACTCAACTGTTCCGCACCCACCTCAGCACATAAGCCTAGTGGTCACATATGATCTATTGCTTCCTGATAACCAACCAGATGTCATCCAGAAAATAATGTTCCACTTAGTGTAGTTTTTACTATAGCACTTGTCAACTGTTGTATTGTAGTAGTTTTTGTAAGCACCTGGCACATGTATTCATTGTTGTAGCGGTTCTCTGTAGTTAGTGTAAGCACTTGGCATATGTATGTATTTATTGCAGTAGTTGCTTCTGTAGTAGTATAAGCACTTGGCATATGTATGTATTATAGTAGTTGCGTTTGTTATTTATCTCTATCACTACAAGAAATGCGTTGGTCTTCTTGTGGCACTACCTTCAGTGTTACTCTATGCAATGCGAACGCTTGATTGTTTCCTCTGTCCTGGAAGTTACTTTGGATAAAAGCCTCAGCCAAATGAATAAATGTAAATGTAAATGTGATGTTTTACTTCATTTATTATATTAAACTTATTATAAAGTAATATGCTCACATAGAACTTATGATTTTAATTAATATTTCTAAGTCTGAAAATTTGATTGTAAATAAAAGTATAGCAATAGAAAAAAATCAACATTTTTTATGTTTATCCACTTTGTACATATACAACATTTTATGACCATATAGAGCAGTCTCTGTGACAATATTCCTCATCAAATTTATTTTAGTTGTTGAATATGAGTGGGTTAACCGATTCTAAAATATGATTTAAAAAAAAAAAAAAACTGCATGACAACATGCATTTATGGAGTAAAAAAGTCAAATTAGTATCACTGCTTGGTGTTTCCAAAACCTTTAAACATTAAACAAAACATCTTGAAATATCTCCTACTACTTAGCTTATAGTGTTACAGTGTATACACTGTAATATAATTTTCTATTTTGTTATAGCAAGTATTTGAAATTTTTGAATGCTATTGTAGACATATCATACAGCACTAGTTGATGTTTCATTTTAGCATAACTTCTAGTGTGTTGTCTTCTCTATATTGTATAGCTATTATGTTATTATTTACACATTAACAACTTAGCTACAACAATTTACCTA
Source organism: Arnoldichthys spilopterus (assembly GCA_037974385.1). NCBI lineage: Eukaryota > Metazoa > Chordata > Actinopteri > Characiformes > Lepidarchidae > Arnoldichthys > Arnoldichthys spilopterus. The sequence continues at coordinate 15,262,953 of JBBPDA010000025.1, forward strand.
CTGGTAACATAAGCCTACTGTTAAAGATGGTTGACAGTAGCATGGTTTATGTAAACATGTGCATCAACTTCAGTTGTTTAGGTATTCAAGTATACCATGATACCACTTCAGAGAAGACTTTTCAACTTGTTACTGTAGGTGTGGAATACAACAGGAGACACCAACTTTACTAACATTTAGGGACTTGTAGTAATTTGGTGAGGTTACCATATCACAACACAAGTTGCAGTATTCTAACCTTTTTGGGGGGTGAGGGTGAGAGGTTTCTTGGTTTTCTGCACAACCAGCTCTCAACTCCAGCATCACACGAGTTCATCAGTACTGGGAGGATAAAATCTCACGAGCCATGTGAAGCCAGCCACTGTTTTTTTTTTTTTAATGGCTACTAACACAACACTGTTGGACAGAGTAATGCACTTGAAGGAGAATGCTAACAGCTAATTCTGGTAAACCATGGCTTGGGTGATGGTGGAAGAGGGAGGGCCATCCTGCCCATCCACAAAATGACAACATTGGGGATTGCAATCTCTTGAAAGGGCTTCACCACACAGGAGCTCCCAAATTTCCACCATTTAGCAGCTCCCAAAGTTCCACCTCTCAAGAGCTCCCAAGGTTACACCACTTAAGAGCCCCCCAAGTTCCACCACTCAGGAGCTCCCAAAGTTCCACCTACATCCACCTACACCTACAGCAAACGTTCTCATCCAGAGCAATGAACAACAGTGCTTTGTAGTCTATGCCTGTATGGCTAAACCCATCAGCAGCTGTCATTCTACTATCTAAACACTACTGGCTAAGTTAAACACCATAACAAACCCTGCTGAATCTGTAAACCCAAAAGACAATACAGTATATAAGAGTAAACAATAAACAATACATAGACAATAGCAGTAAATGCACAATAAATATGAGGCTAGTTAGTTTCCAAGATGCTCCTAGAAGAGATGCGACAGGACTGAAAAAAGTTTTTCCTCTTTCGCAGATCTTCCTCTTTTGAGCAATGGAGGCTCAAGGCAAGCAGTGGTTGATAGTAGGTTACCTTCACATTACTACAAAGTTTCATGAAAAAGAGGGTTGAACAAAATGACATAAAATACAAGTTTAGAATGTCCTTTTTCTTATAAAGTTACTTCTTTGAAGATCATTTTTTAAAAAGTGGCTACAGTGTTCTGTAAACACACACACACACACACACTAAGAAAAATGTTCATGTCCAATTAAGGTGTATTATACACATGTACGCAGACAAAGGAACACACATTCCCACGCACTCTGATTATGCTTGGGCACCCATGTACACACACACACGAAAGCAATGTGTTCACATCCACAGTGGGTATTCTAGGATATGCATCCACACTCACACACACACACACGTGTATTTCCCATCTCTCTTTCTTCCTCTCCCCTGGCTGTGCCTGTAGCTGTGTGGCAGTGTTGCGTCAGTGCTGAAACCACAGGGACGGTTGACATTTCACTTTGGCTCTGTTTCCAGTCCCTGTGATCAGAGCCATGCTGCCTCTGCCAACTTAAAGGTCACAGTTGTTGTTTGTCAAAATGGCTAGAAAAAATAAAAAGGAAAATGCTTGTGTGTGTGTATGTGTGTATGTTTGTGTTTGTGTAAGTGTGGGTGGTTGGGTGTGTGTGGCATGGGCACAGATATAGAATGTAACACAGTCTCTTTAATTCTGACTAACAGTTTCCAAACAGTTTTATGGCTACAGAGCTGATTGCACCAAAATGATATTTCAATAAAATAATAAATACATAAACATGAATAGATGATTAAACAGAAATCAATTGATTACAGTTTTAACTTCAAACAGTTTCTTAAAACATGACTAGTCTAGTTGTGCTTTCATTCACTGGCATTCTACTTTCTCAAACTGGCCACTTAATTAGTAACCGTCTACTTTCTACTTCCACTATCTGGCCACATTATTAGAAACCTGCTTCCCGCTTCCTTCCTGCTACCTGGCCGATTTACTAGAAATATCTGTCTATAAATATCTATTTTATAGGTCCATTAAATACAAGAGTAAATTGTGTACTAGTTTGAAAAGTTACAGAATAACTGTTCTGTATGGAGGAATTGTTTAAAATTTATCCAAACTGTTGTACAGGACTCAACAGTCACTGGAAACCTTTAGTTTTAGTCATACCAAATACCAAAAGCAAAAGTTTGCTTTCTTTTTTCACTTGATATGGAATATTTGGATAATTGTTCTCAATAAAAATGGCCTAGTATAATATTGTATAATGTAATAATGATTGTGTAATATAATATTATGATATTGTCTCATTATAATGGGTTCTCATTATCAATGTGTAGGATCTTCTAGAAACCTTTATATGATTTGAAGATTAATTGAACATCTCATCTATAAAATCAAGCCCTGTGATTGATATGGCCTCCTCACCTGGGTGCACCCTGACTTGGGCCTATAGTTAGCTAGGATTGGCTCCAGCTTACTCATGATCCAAAATGGGCATGAGGTTTGGAAAATGAATGAATGAACGAATGAATGAATGAATGTACAGAATCAATTGAAAGGTGTTTTAAAGAACCAAAAGTGTGCTTCAATGGCATCACGCGCTTTCTTTTTTGGCAATTTATTTTAAGAGTGGACATTAACTGAACACCAGTGAGGTGGAACCACAAGGTCAGTGTTTGTAATAAAATGGCTTGAGGGTGGATATGTCCTTAGTTTCTGTGAAGAGGGTAACTTTTTTTTGAAAGGAGAGGAAACCATCATAATATATTATAACTATTTTATAATTATAAAATAATTATATTATATATTATAATTTATAATTTCATATTTATTTACAAAACACATATCTTTATGAGGTATTACAAAGCTGAGCAACACCTGGGTACCATAACTCTTTGCTTCAACAGCTTCTACAGCTACATTGTCTGGGAGGGCTTTACACTAGTTGCTGGAACATTGCTAGGAGAATATGTTTGCATTTAGCCACAACTGCATTAGTGAGATCAGGTGGAGATCAGGTACTGACATTTAGTTCATGATAGAATACTGGAGCCCCATCACACCACAGAATGCAGTTTTACTGATCCATCGTCTTGGGGGGGTGGGGGGGGTGGGTGTGGGGGGGGTATACCCCCTCTAGCCAAAGCCTGGCAATAGGCATGGTGACCTTAGGCTCATGTATGGATGGAGTGTTTCCTACACTGACAATGTTTTTATGTAGATTATGTTGCAGCCTGTGTCTGCCTGTGAGTCAGCAATGAGTTCACCTTAAAGTAGCTATATACAAACGAGAAAGGCTATCTGAGTATTTTGGACAAATAATGTGTATTGTGGTAGCAGGGTGAAATGACTTTAGGGCTGGTGTGTTCTTGTAGGAAACAGGTGATCTAAGCTCTATTCAGGGCTAGCCTGGACGAGTGAAAGAAGAGTGATACAAATGTGCTATGACATATCATATTTTTAGCAGAGGGGAGAGAGAGAGAGAGAGAAACACTGCAGGGATTTTGATTATTATGTAGTCCCAAATGTGCCTATTTTTTCCCCTCTCTCTCTCTCTTTCTTTTGCCTCCCATTCCTTTCTCTCTTTCTTTCAATTTCAATCTTCTATATCACTTTTCCTTTCTTTCTTTCTTTCTTTCTTTCTTTCTTTCTTTCTTTCTTTCTTTCTCTCCTTCTTTCTTGTGGAACAAGCCTTTTCTGTGCATGGAAAAAACAGGTGCATGTGCACACAAAGGTGTGTGTACATGCATGTGTGTGTTCCACAGTGTCTGTAAACATCCTCAAAGGTAAACTGCTGCCATCCCATCTCCAAAAACACCCAGAGCTCACATGTCTCCTGTGAAGATAGTGGCACTTCATGGAGTCTTCAATGAGGTCTTTAAGGCAGCTGAGAAGGCTTTGAAAAGTTAGGTAAAAAAAACAATATTAAGTCAGTTTTGCCAGTAGCCCTTCACTGACATCTACTTACACTAACATTGTATTATTATATTATATTATATTATATTATATTATATTATATTATATTATATTATATTATAT
>JBBPDA010000025.1:15281856-15300834 GCA_037974385.1 Arnoldichthys spilopterus
GGAGGGGGAAAAAATGAAGAGTTTGAAGCCTGACCCCCCCCCCCCCCCCCCCCCCTTTGAGTCCATATGAGATGAGCTTGGGCCCAGAGAACTCAGCAGTGCATTGAGATGAAGTTTGGCTTTCTCTTTGTTTAATAGAGCTCCAGGTTGCATGTCTTGATTCAGTGGCGGCCTTTGTTAAGTGACAGTGGTTTTCCAAAGTCCTCCTGTTCCCTTGTTGTTATATTTATCACAGTTGAATGACGAGTTACTCATGCAGAGTATTCTGAGGGCTTGAAGGTTTCCGGCCTTGTCCTACAGGGACTGAGATTTCTTCTGATGGAATCTTTTTCAGACTGAATCTTTTCACAATATTAAATCAGATATTATGACTAATATATAGATAAAATGATATGTATTGTAGATGATAAAAGATGTCAGTTCTTTCTAATCTTGTGTTGAGAAATGTTCTTTTTGAACTGACTGCCAATTCTGTCATGAAATTTGGCCCCACGTATTGACCCAAGACCCATCTTTTCTGAGCCTGAGCCTCAGAGACTAAGCCTTTAGTGTGTTCAGATTCAAAAAAACTTTATTGATCCCAGAGGAAACTGTTGGTTACAACAACTCAGACAGAAAGGATAAGTAGGCAATAAGACAAGAAATAAAATATAAAACTTAAAAATAATAAAACTGAATATAGTTGCTCCTTTTATACCCAGTCATGGTCCCCTCACATTTTTTCAGCTCACCTGCTTATTGTGGATTGTTTTAAAATGGCCTAACTTAACCTATTCTTTTACATTTTTGTTCTGTCCCAAACTTTTTTTGAATGTGTTGCAGGTGTCAAATTCTAAATGTGTTAATATTTACAAAACACATTTAAGTTGAACAGTGAAACCCCAAAAAAATTTTTTTTCAGTTAAAAATTTAGCAAATCATGCATTCTTGCCTTTTTTTTTTACTGCATATTATTAAAAATCCCAACTTATCCAGAAATGGAGTTTGTAATTTAGCGCCAGGTCATAGGGCATTCAGTAAATGGACCATTTTTGCCTTACAAGCAAAAAAGAGGCAATTATTTCTAATTATATAGTAAAGTATTGAGTTTAAGGGTTAATAACTCTTTTTTTTACCATTTTCTGGTTCATCAGTTGTATTCTATCAAACCCTGATCTAGTTATTCATCCTCATGATGTAAGCTGAAACGTTTCTCCCTGGCTTGATATATTTAGCTCCTATTGCCTCTGCATGTTGAACAGAAACATTTTGACTTGCACTATCCAAATGTACCTCTGGAATTGAATTGCAAAGCAGCCCAATAGAGCACAACTGCATTTTTATGTAATGTTATGACCCTAAATGACAGTGTCATAACCCGCTGCTTGAATGTTTAAGCATTTGAATGATCGTCATAATCATCATTACATTGTTTGGTAATGTGTATAGCTGGGGGCCGAGATGAAAAGAGAATGCATTTAGTGGGAAATCTCTTTCCCTCCAGAGCCAGCTTCTATACACCAGGCAAATGCAGCTCAATCTCTGATCCTGGATCAGAAACGGCTTGACTCTCTTCATTTATTTATTTATTTTGCTCTTTACCCCTACATGCCAAAAAGCTTTCCTGATCCAATTTTCTCAGATCCCTCCCTCTCTATCTCTTCCTTTTTAGCGAGAGTTTATACCCATGGACTGAAAGCTTCATAAACATTTTCCTCTTCATGCTGTTCAGCCATTTTGCCAGGGTGATGTGGAAATGCTAAGGCAATTCCTGAATCTATATTTTACAGGCCTCTCTTTCTTTCTTTCTTTCTTGCTCTCGCTCTCTTTTGGAATGGTTCACTTATTAACCTATTCACTGATCACCACATTTCTCACTCAACTACCATAAAATATTTTTTGTAAGAATACAAACACTGCTACAATATGGCAGATTAACTTTATAGTACAGTGCACAGCTCAGATCCTGGAAAGCTAGTGTCCAGCACAGTTTGGCAGTTCAACCACTCAATCATGCCTACTAAACCTGGCAATTACCAAACGAGTTAAACCAGGTGTGTTTGAGCAAGAAAATTACCATAAACTGTAACAAATAGGGCCTTGAGGCAGGCAGCTTGTGCAGGGTAGCTTTACTATGCAAATCCAAAATGTGAAGTCGTCACAGCAGGCAGAGGTCCGAATACCACTAGGCAGGAATAGTCCAGGCAAATCTATAATCATAACCCAAAAGGCAAACAAGAGGCGAAGCCAGTGAGATAAACACACAAGAACACAACTCAGAGCTGCGCTGTAAATAGTAGGGTGTTTATATACAAGAGCTGTGTCTGAGAGGGCAAAGCTGGGGCAGTGCTGGAGCTAGAGAGAGCCAGTCCCAGATGAAAGAGTTTATGTTCATTTCTCCCAGAGGAGACACAGACGTTGTTTCGCCGAGATAACAGAATAATTTTCTTTTTTCTTGAGATCTATGAATCATTTGAGATCTCTCACAATGAAAACATTTTCCTGAGATGTGAGACTGTTGTGCATACATATGGATGCCCTGACTATGGTTTGCCCTCTTCAGACTGTGAATGTAAATCTCACAGCTTTTCACACACTGACTACAAACACAAAGTGTGTGTCACTGAAAGCTGGCAAGCTGATCATTGTGACTGCAGCAAACAAGGCTTTGACCCTTATTGTACCATCAGCAACCAACACAGCTCCTCAATTTAAAAACCACAGACATAAAGAGGACAACTGAAATGGATGCCAAACAAGAGTGACCAGCAGCGTAATGGCCCATATAGAGATGCGTTCGGATGTTCACTCAGTTTGATTACACCAAATCAAAACAATGGGGACAATTTTCAGTGTACATGTAGTAAAGACTGCAGCAACAGGGATGTTTGACATGTGCATTTTAGAGCTGCTGTACTATACACTAAACATTATCCACATCTATAGTTTTGTCTGTGTACATGAAACAACACAATTGTGAACACTAAAAACCTACACTCTTTAACACTACATGCAGAAACTATAGAGTATATTTACAGAATTTTTTTGTTTTAGATGTGATGGTTTTGGGTACTTTATTAATGTGTTAATGTACTTGGATCAATGTGAAAAGTCTGTTAGAATAGATTGGGTGTAGTTTATTTGTCATGTAATCAAAGTTTATAGGCTAAGCAGAGATATTATCAGTAATGTATAAGCTGTTATAGCACACTAGCAAGCTAAGGTAACATTGTAGCCTACAGTATTATTGCTGCATGGTAGAAGTTATTTACACACAATATAAACATAGTCAAGTCAAGTCAGGTAGGCTTTTATTGTCATTTCAACCATATACAGTTCACATACTACACAGTAGAGACTCTTTTTAGAGATCTTTTCAGCTGACCACTGCAGGGCCTTGTGTTCCATGACCGTACAATTTCCAAACCAGACAGTGATGCAGCTACTCAGAATGCTTTCAATGGATGAATAAGAATGCATTGCATATAGGTTTGCTGACCCAAGTTGTGGCTACAGTTTGCCATTAAGATAAAAGAGAGTTTTGTCAAAATCTGTAAGGCCTGTCTTACTTTTAACCCCATTTCCAAAAAATGTTGGGAAGCTGTGCAAAATGTAAATAAAGATCAAAATGCAATGCTTTGTAAATTATGTAAACCCAATATTCAATAAATAAAGTACAAAGCACATTAAAACCCTCTTTAACCTGAAGGACACAGCCCATAATTTCCAAGAAGAATTTCAGATTTTGATTCATTTGGCCACAGGGCAGTTTTCCTCAGGTATTTTTTTTTTACCTCAGACCGCCTTAAAAGTGTTCATTCCCAGAGAAGGCAGAAACATTTTTGGATCATGTATTTATGCGCATGTACTGCATCTGTGGATGCCATGACAAACTGTGTTCACATACAACATTTTTTTTTCATGAAATGTTCCTGAGCATCTGCAGTGATTGAACAGTATCCGGTCTGTTTTTAATGCAGTACTGCCTGAGGGCCCGAAGATACCTGCTATCCAGTAGTGGTTTCTGGCCATGTCTCTTGCGCACAGAGATTTCTCTGAATCTTTTAATGAAATTGTGTACTGCACATGATGAAATTCTTTGCAAAGATTTGTCTCTTCATCTTTACTTCTGAGATGCTCTTTTATATCCAATCATGTTCCTAACCTGTTGCCAATTAACTTAATTAGCTGTAAGACCTTCCACAAGGTTTTTTTTAACACAGTTCTTTCCTGCCCTAACGTTTTTCAAATGTGATGTTGGTGCAACATGTTTCATTTGTTGTCTTTGTTTTCTGTTCAGTTAAATATGGGTTTACATGGCCATTGCATTATGGTTTCATTTAAATTGTACACAAGGTTACAGTAACAGCTGCTACAGAAAAACACATTTGTAGGACAAGCATGAATAGGTCAAGTGCTCAGGCAGAGTATGACTCTGAAGAGAGCTTCTCTCTCCTTGTATACCTGTATGTATATCATTCTATTCTTCTGTGCACAGTAAACAGTACAGGTTCTTCTTTCCTTAGGCTGCTGCAAGCCAAATCTGATCTCATAAGCTGCATACACCCACAGACACACACACACACACACACACACACACACACACACACACACACACACACACACACACTGTATATATAAATATATATCCTGTCACAGAAGATGACACTACCCTATATCTAGCCACTGCATAAGCAATCCTGATTTCCCTCATGCAACAATAACAGCTGGGAAGAATATGAAGACCCAAAGTATTTTTTTTGCCTGTGTTTGAGAGCCAGACATATATTGTCATTCCTTGCTCAGTAAAAAATGGCAAAACCCTTTTCCCAGTGCTATTGCCATACATCACAGCAAGGTTGTGTCGATCAGACACCCCATACGACTGAAAGGTGTGGAACCACGACAGAAGACCCAAGGTGAAAAAGAGAGAGAGGACAACAGTGCCATAAGAGGTGAATTAGAATAAAGCCAAGGAGGTTCCATCTCTGGATTATGCTTGAAGTGTATAAAGATGAATTGCACTCACACACCAGATTGCTGAATCTTCTGAGACTCATCTGGGTTGTGGACATGAATCCTGATGAGTCAAACTGGGCCTCAGTTTGATCTGGGGCGGAACTAAGAGTGGCAGGGCCACATGCCCTGAAGGATCATCAAAAAAGGATAGATTCCTCTCTGTCAAAGCATATTTAAAAGCAGTGTTCTCCTGGTAAAGGTAGACCACTATTAAAGGGAGGGTTTGGGCAAATTTACATGTGGTCGGACACATGTACAAAATTTCATTTAACAAAATTCTAAAAGCATTTCTCTTTAAATTCAAAAACAAGAACCAAATGGTAGCCTATAAAATGTACAGTTCTAGTTCCAGTTCATTTACCACTTGCTTGTGAGACATCAACGCTTCATTTTAGTTGTGTATTGTAATGCAATATTATTTATCATGCACATGCAAACATGTGCCAACATCCCCATGCCTATTGATTTAGGTAGTGTCAATTTTTATTAATTAATTGTTATTATTATACTGATTAGATTTATTTTTAATTAAAATTTTAATACAAATAAATTCTCTAATATTGTGTCCATGATAGTCAATTTATAATAATGAATTCTGTATTTTTAACCACTCCCCTTTAACAGACCAATCTCAAACCCTTTTCTTCACCCTGCTTAATAACCAGTTGAATTATATCATGATGTGTCTAGATCAGTCAAAACATTGCAGGAAAGATGCTGTTAACACTGAAATGTTCAAAATTCACTTTATATTACAGATTGTGTTTTTTTTTTTTTTTTTTGCAGTTAATCAAATAACCCTTTGATTTACTGCAAAGCAACCAATTTGTGATATATTCAGCATCGCTTCCTGGCTCAAGATCAGTGCCATCCCAACAACGGTGTTTCATCTCCCTTATCTAACACTGTAAGTTATTTATACTTCACCTTTCTCATTTTCTTAAATCTCAGGGTTTCCTTCATGTTTGTATTTGTTTCCTCTTTGTTTAGATTTATGTGAGCTGTTAATCTTGGATTAGTCCTTTTTCTAAGAGTAGCTGTTTTTCTAAAAACTTTCTAAGTTGTTGGTGCAGGTAGAGATTGAACTGATGTCTGGTGTGAAATAAAACCCCCCAATATTACAAAGTCATACTATTTACTGCCCTATGGACTTTCAAATAAACAAAAAAACAACAATGGCAGATGTAAGAATAAAAAAGTCTTTATTAAAACACAGCTGTGGCCTTCACTAGAGAGATTAGGAAAACAGTAGTAGCAGCATTGTTCAAGCTTAAATTTTGTTTGTAGTTTTGTCATTTAATAGATGAGTGTGTCATGCAGTGTCTGAAACCACATGTGCAAATCTATTTGTGATTACTGAACAACTCAACACGGCTGACAGGATTGTCAACTGTATACAGGGTTCAGACTCATGATCCTGGCTCTTCTCTCAGACTCTCATACTGTGCGAAATGGTACATAGAAATGGCCAACTTACCCACCAAAAACAAACATGCAAGCAAAGTCTGCATGGTGCGTCCGAATGGGCCTATTGAGAAGACACTGTACTTGTATCTCTTGCCGCTCAGTTTTTTTATGTCACTGCCTGATTCTTCTCGGACTGAGGAATGGCTTTAGAAAGTTGGAGCAATAGTGTTCTTTCTCGCTCCAAAATTCCTCTCATGCATTTTGATCCCTTGAGTGTACCATGAATTCCTCTGCTCAGCTTCTGTCATGTGCAATTTGGTTTTACTCTGTGTCCTTTTCATCTGTCACCATCAGTACAATACATTATGGTTCTTTTATCAAGAATGCATGTCTCTTTATATCAAAGGCTTTATTTAATCATTTACATCACATTTTCATTGATCTGATGGACAGAAAAGACAGTTACACATTATGCACTGCAAGAACACAAAGACTGCATAATATATTGTCTTAAACAGCATTCCCATTTGAATAATAGCTGTTAATAACATCTGAATAATAGTACTGAACATATGTAGACAAATGCCATTAATAACTAGCCATTTTATTTCTCCTTTTTTGGTCAACACTTCATAGCTATTCAAAGCACTGAATACACTTCACACCCTCCCACACTGCCATGCTTTTGTGTTAAAAGCAAGACTGCAGATACAGCAGAACTGAATTTAAGCATGACTAGTGAATTCCTGTGTGACTTTAGAAAACTTTAGAACATTTGACATCAAACTTTATAAAAAGATGTTCTGTATGATATGTGCTGAAATACGACAAATGCTTTAGGAAGATTGTAATGATGGGGCCAGTGATATCTAAAGCCAGAGAAATGTTAGGTGTGTGATGTAACATGATGGAAATTAGAAAAATAAAATGACATACTAACAGAACTAAAATGTTAAAGACCTGTGTGTGTTTGTTTGTGTTATATATAGTTTTAGGTATATTTGTTTTCTGTGGTTTTTCAGGACTTTTATGCATTTGTATACCATTTTGGTCTTAAATGCTGGCTTAATGCTGACAATTTGTGTTAATGTCTAGAGTTGCTGAAAGGCTTGCGCTGAATCAGGTTATATACATCACTTGACAATAATGTAATATATCATCAAATTAAAGCTATTACTAACTATCCACCTACATGTTAAAGTTTTAATCCAAACTAAAGGCCTAATAACATCACGTTTGGGTTTTTTTTGGACAAAACTATAGATGTGGTTAATCCGATAGTCTTCTACTCTGGAAGAAGACAGAAGAGGAAGTGAAAATTGATTCCACTAGTAGTAGTGGAAATGGTATTTATAGTTTTTCTTTTAAGCACTGCAAATAAAAGGCACACATACAGGGGAGACCCCACTGTACAGTAAGACTGAGCATGACAGACTACCCCAAACTAAACAAACATGCAGCTATAACCAGTTGAAGTCCTCAGCTTTAGTCCTCTGTATGCACTTACCCCTACGTTTGTATAGTCAGCGTGTTGTTTGTAGTATGCCTTTGGAATGAATTATACTCTGGTTGGGTAGCCACCATACTTTGCAGAAAATTAGGCTGCTTCTGGTTATAAATATTAAATTCCAATTGATCAGTTCTGGACTTCATGTATATGATGGTGTTGTCTTTATAAAAAAAAGTTAATTTGAAGTAGAAGAACTGTGTAGATTGTGTAAGAGTGATGTTAAAGGAAAGAACATGAAAAGACAAAGTTGTGCGATTAAAAATGGAGGCTGACTTCTCTGGATTTAGTAACACAAAAAGCTTAACATCTGAGAGGAATACCAGTGTCTATGTTAAATGCTGCTGTAAGGGCAAGTCTTGTTGGTGGATGTATTAATAGTATTTTGTGAAGTGAAGTAAAAAGTGACTTTTGTCATTGTGACACTCAAGCAGCACAATGAAATGTAACCTCTACATTTAACCCACCACACGTGTACACATGGAGCAGCGGGCAGCTCTCAACAGCGCCCAGAGAACAGTGTACTGGGACGGTACCTTGCTCAAGGGTACCTCATTGGTGCACGGGCCGGGACTTGAACCTGCGACCTTCAGGACTCAAAGGCAATGTCCTAACCACTAGAGGACTAGGACTGCCTGACAAGTGTATTAATTAGTCATGTTTGTGTATTATTATTTACTTTTCTGTCAAAAGTTTTGTCTTGTGGTTCATTCCTGTCTTTGTTCACTGTGTGTGTTTGTCTGAATGCACATATAAGGTGGAAAACAAAAAATGAGTTTTATTCCTAATGACTGCTCATAAGGCCTCCTCACAAATTGCCCACACTTGATCTGGAAGCAAGACACTTTTCCTTGAGACATTTTTGCCACTCTCTGCAGATGTCTGCAGATTGGTCCAAACACGGCAAGATGACATCTCTCTAGCTGTCTAAATTCAGATAGTCATTATGGACACTCCATGCACTGTGTTAGAATGCTTTTGAACAACAGCGGTAGGTCATTTTGCTCTCTTGCAGGGAGTTTGGAGGCAGTTGGACCGCTAAAGTGAAACCTAGTGAGTGAGAAAATTGGCTTCAAGTGGATGAGAAGAGATGAAAAGGCTGGAGCTCTTTCTATCATTATGTCTAGTCAATATTTTGGAAATAACATAGCAGCGTGGTATTTAATCACACATGCAATGACACATGGAGCTTTCAGTGCTGCTGTAAAACCCAATAAACAGATAGATTTTAAAGAGAGAGGTGCAGAATTATAATCTTTATATGATGTTTGAATGCTATGAGGCTTGCCTGAGGGTAGCGGGTCTGGGGTACTGTTTCAGTCTAGTCTAGAAGCAGTTTGCAATAACATAAGATAGGGCATATGTTGTTTCAGGACAAATTGCACGTGTGTTAATTGAGTTCATTGTAAATATACACAGCATTTTATTGAGTGCAGTTTTGACAACCTTTAATTAACATTTGAAAATCCCTGTTGCTGTGAAACCAAAAGCATTGCTGAGCAGAATTTAGATTATTGATTTTCTTAAATGAACATCATTTCATGGCCAAGACCCTGTTTACACCTGGTGATTACAACCAGGTAAAACTGAATAACCTGGTTGTTTCCTCCCAACCATGTGCATTTACACCAGCAGGGTGGTTACTAGACTCAAATAACTGGGTTATGTGCCCCAGTAAATTGTTGACATGCCCTACTTTAAGCAAAGGGATAAAGTCAGTATGTGCGTTTTCAATTTTCTATATTTGTATATAAACATAAACATGATTGTTAATTACAGCCTCATTTCAATATGAAATACATAATATCTTAAGGCTAACCACATGGAGCCTAGCTGAAATGTAAACTACACCACTAAATACAGGGCAGAAGTTATTTTAGGAACTTAAATAGTTTAACTGCATGCACCAATAATATGTCATTTTCAAAGAAACGGGGCATAGTGCAGTTTATTAACTCATTTTACTAGTTTATGTCTTCTAACAAATATGACTCAATAATAAAAAATCACATGTTTGTGTGAAATAGATTATTTTACATGAAAATGTAAAAGTGAAGGCATTAGTAGAACAGAACTGAAAGAAAAAGACATCAGTACTTTGGCACAAAACAGAACACCTTGGACAATCTTCATTCAAAACAGATGCAGCTTCTGATTTTAAAGGAGACTATTCTGCCCTAGAGTTTGCAACCCCCCATGATTTACAGCATTATCTGGTGTAAGACAAACTGTATACACTGTATAATATATTTTCTTAAAGAGTATTTACATTTGAATAATAGCTGTTAATAACATCTGAATAATAGTACTGAACATATGTAGACAAATACCATTAGTAACTAAGCCATTTTATTTCTCCTTTTTTGGTCAACACTTGATAGCCATTCAAAGCACTGAATGCACTTCACACCCTCCCACACTGTCATGCTTTTGTGTTAAAAGCAAGACTGCAGATACAGCAGAACTGAATTTAAGCATGACTAGTGAATTCAAGTTCAAGTTCAAGTTCAAGTTTATTGTCATATACAGGTAACAATGGAACATCATTACCAGCAATGAAATTCTTGGACTCGGAGCCTCCTCAGAGATTGCACACAAATATTCTTTAAATAATCAAAGTAGAAATTAAGAACTATTCCTGTGTGACTTTAGAAAACGTCAGAACATTTGACACCAAACTTTATAAAAAGATGTTCTTTATATGTGCTGAAATACTGCAGATGCTTTAGGAAGAATGTAATGATGGGGGCAGTGATATCTAAAGCCAGAGAAATGTTAGGTGTTTGATGTAACATGATCGCAATTTGAGAAAAAAAAAACTGACATACTAACATAACTGAAATGTTAAAGACCTGTGTGTGTTTGTTTGTATTATATATAGTCTTAAGCATGCTTTATGTTTTCTGTTTCTTTTGGGTTTTTTCAGTAATTTCCAGTGTTTCCAGTTTTGAGGATGAATTAGAGCATTGTCTGGTGTAACCAACACCATCTAAATGTCCCAGCTTTGTAGACAAATACACTTCCAGTAAGTTGATTGAAATCGGTTTGCTATATGGTGAGTAATATGCAAATCAGCTTAAATACAACAGCCAATTACCTGTGTTGTTGCTCGTTTTTCTTGTTCTTTTCAAAAAATGGCTGCTGCCTTGAGAAACACAGTTTTCCTTCCACCAGCAGTCGATACAAGCAGACGGCTGCTTAGGCTAATTAGCCTCCTGTATTCGTTTTTGCATTCATTGACCTCATGCATTAAAACCAGGCTCAGCATGGGTGGGTATGGATAGGCTTACCTAAAGACCCGTTACTAGAGAGGTATAAGAAGACAATTTTTCAAAAGTTGGTCATTAATTTATTGGTGATTCAATGCTTTTTTTTTCTTTTTTTTGCATTCACAACGTTTGTCTTTCTTTTTTTTTCTTTTGCATTCATATTAATGATAACTCTCCTGAAATTACCCTGATATATAGGGTCATATATCTCTTAGAGGAAGAGCAGCACAGTGGGTCTTTCACTTGTTTCTATTTTTTTGTCCACATTACTAGAACCTCTACTTAACGAAAGTCTGTAACGTGTACGTGGCTAATTCCTCTTAATGGAGCATGAAGCAGATAGTGGGCTTTTTATCTTTGTCCACCTTACTCAAATGGCTGGCGTAAGGGGACCTGTGTGCCGTTCCGCTATCTGAGGAGTGCAGAGAGATGCTTGTCTGCATACGCAAGGTTACAGCACAGAGTGGCCTTTCTGGGCGCTTTTTCGTCAATGGCACTGAGGCGAGAATGAGTATTTTCAGAAGCTAATTAACTGGGGGCCATCTTCATCACATGGCCATTATGCGGAGAGGCAGGGCCTGCAGGGGCGAGGGCCTCTCTCTCCACACTTAGCCTCGCCGCTGCTTTAATTGTGCAGAAAATGTAATTTGTGTCTCAGTTCAAGTTCCCTCTGAGAGTGCTGTTCACAGTAGGGGGACTCCGGGTGCATGAATAGCTCTGCCATTCAGCCAGGGACATGTGTGTGTGAGTGTGCGTGGGCGTGTGTTCTTTCTGCACCCGTGGACGTCTGCAGCTTTATGAGCCACTTTTCTCATCACGATGGGTTCTTTCTTTGTGCAATAAACATGGCTATTAGTTATTGTTGATTACAAATCACATTCTATTGTTGTGAAAGCACAGTTTAATGGAGAGTTATGATCATATTCAATAAAACACAATGAGTAGTTAAATGATAATATCCAAAAAACGTAACCTCTTTCGTCGACCATTAGTGCTACAAATTGCAATGGTTTAAGTGAAAGCGATGTTTTTGTATATTTGGCAGAAACATGAAACACTGTGTTTCCTAAGTTTTAAAGAAGTTTCATTATCATAGCAAGTTAGTTTTGTAAAAATTTATAATCGGTAGGTGATTTGTAGGTGCATGTTAGGAAAAATGACCAAAAAGTAACCCCCTTGTGGACCTTCCACCCCCTTTATACATTAGGCCACAACCTCACCGCAAGGGAACACTACCTACATTTAGAATACATTATTGATTTCTAATGATAGTCATTGTTAATTTCAAATGATAGGCATGTGCAGCTTTAATAACTAGTGGTGTAGACTATGTTAACTTAGCCTGCTTAAGACTGCATCTGTGTAGCCTAGCAATCAAATAGTTATCCCTAAAAACCTTGATTAATGTATGTTAGTATGTTAGTATGTTAGCATTTAGCTAATATCAGCTGTGGTAGCTATCTTGAAGCCTCAGTTTTGTCCATACTTTACTTCATTTTTATAGATAACGGTATATTGCACATTGACAAAAAACCTTCAAAGTGAGTCTACTATGGGGTTACTTAACAAATTGACATGATTTAAGGGAAATATGGAAGCATTTGCATTTGGAGTATACTCCAGAGCAGCTTACAATTATTAAATTTTATATTTCAGATAAGGCTGTAATATAAGCCTGTGAGCAGCCACACATGAGCCACTGGTCATCATGTGGAGCAATGCTTAAGACATTAACATTAGTACTTGTCCAGTGTTATAGATACAACTCAACTTACGCAGTAAAAATGACTGAACTTGAAATGGGCTCGTTACTCATAACTTTTGTCTTGTGTGAAAATGAACAGACAACAACTCTTGTCAAAACTGGATCTATATGAGGTTCCACAATTTTGCCATCTTTACTGACAGAAGTCTAAAGTATTTTCAAATGGGCTTTTTGGGATTACAGCACTGTCAATGAAAACTTACATTTAGAGGGAATGCAAGCACTTTTCTTTTTGTACGTTGTGACTAACTACATTTATATGTACATTACTTTTAAAATAAATAAAAAGAAACTACAACTAATCACAAATTTTCAGTCATTTGCACAACTGTCATTAATAATGTATTAAGTTAAAGAAAAGTAAACAGCATTGTTGTCATTTTTGCAGGAACCTGAGACACAGTACATGTGTTCAGTTTAAAATAAGTGTCATGATCTCCATGAGTTATCTTTCTCAACCTTGCCTGTATAATAGGTTCTGACAGCCAGGTATTATAGCAGTTCAGCAGAGTGCAGGGATTTAGATGGATGAGGCTGGCAGGAAGGGGGGGGAGGGCAGTAGGAAGGGAGAGAGAAGAGGGGCTTGAGAGGCACATATAGTTGTAGTGGGGGTAAAGAAAAGCTAGATAAAAAGGAGAGAGAGACATAGGGCACAAAAACCCAGAGAGTGAGACTGACATGGGAAAACAGAGAAATAGTGTGTGAGAAATCTTCTACACACACTTCACTTTACCTGGATCTGCCTTTGCCATGATGGTAAAAAAGTGCTGATGGGTTGCGTTCCAGCGAGCTTTTCAGCAGCTCTGGGGAAAGTGCTTACTGGTTCTCCTTGGAAAAAGGAGCAGGCCTTTAGGAACATTTCTCCCACTCTCTCCTTTTGTTTGGAGACTTTGCAGCGGACAGCATTTTCTATCTCCCCCACCCACCCCCAGCCCCCACCACACTGTGGTATCTGCTCTCATTTTCATTTCCTTTCTTATTCCATTTGTACCTGACACTGTGACTCAGCTTAGGAACTTTTTACAGAGGAATCAGTGAGTTTCACTGCGACCACTGAAGTCTTACCAAACTCTAAACTTTCCAGCACAATCAATGTGATTTTGTTCAGTGGTATTCTGTAGAGGCAGCCATAGTGATCAACCTCTCTGCCTAAATTATACAAATACCTACAAAAACAAATGGTGTGAGACTGCTGGAAGGTTCTAGAATGATTTCCCCCATTAACGCTGTTCTTTAATAGTGTTTTCTTAAACTGGTCCCCAGGGACCACCATACAGTACCATTTTTGCTCCACTGCTATTCACAACACACAGGGACAGAGCAAAAATGAGGACGTTGAGGACTGATTTGAGAACCACTGTTCAAATGCATTTGTGTAGTGCTTTTCACAACAGACGTCACAAAGCAGCTTTACAGAAATCCCAGTCCAAGCTGCTCCCCACCACTCACGCTGCTCCAACCCCTCACTCTGACTTCACCAACATTCTCCCTATATTCAAACTATTTTAAAGTGGTTTCCCCCAAAATACACTTCTAGAATGTTTTCTCTCATTCACATGGTTTTAGAATGTTTACCTCAATCCTAGACCCAGTTCTTGACTGGTACTATATGTTCTAACACGTTCCCCCAATTAATATCTTTCTAGAATGTTTACTGTTCTACAATTTTCTTCCTCATTTGGAATGGTTAGGTTTCTGAGTACATATTCTGAATCAGAGAACAGCCAACAACCAGCACTTTCATTATGGGGTTGGTGTTAGTTAATGTGATTATAGAAGTAATTTAACCAAAAATGTTAATGCTGGTAGTAGTGAATGAAAGCTACCACCAATAAGCATTAAGTAAAATAACTAATTATATACAATAATATGAACTAGTGTTTGTTAACTTTTTTGTTTTCTTGCAGTTATTTTCAAAGTATCTAGAGGTCTAAGAGTCTAATGGGACCTCATTGCTGTTTGATCCTGATTTTTCGTTGGCCTAAGTCTGTTTTTATGGAAGGTCTTGTTTAAATGTGTTTTTATTTGAAGGATTGTCTCTACATAGATTTTACACAGTTTCATGTACTTTTCACTCTTTTTCTAAAATTTGAATTGATTCAGGAATGTCTTCATTGTAGAAACCTTACAATCAAATAAAAAATACGAAAGTTATATACAGTGCAGAGCTTGCAGTAATATTCTGAATACAGTATGTTAACAGGAGGACTGGTATGCCAGCAAAAATATTGTTTCTTTCATAAACAACACCGTTTATGTCAGGGTTGACTACAGCTTCTGAAGTGTGTGAAAAGTGATGTGAGGATCAACCTAAGCACTTAAAAACAAAACAAAAAGCAAATTATATCTGCAATATTTCATCTTTGTTAGTGCATGTAGGTGGATTTGGGTCAGGTTCACTTTTCAGTTGGTCTGGTTTGGGTCTCTAAGTCAGCAGTACTGGTCAGGGTCCTAGCTTTGTACTCACTGCATTTGTTTCACTCTGGTGGTCTTTCTCAAACTTTCTTATATGTGTGCTCAATGTAGATACAGAAGATGTCAAAGATTTGGACACAAACAGATATGATGCTTTCACTATCCTGTTTTTGGTTGGCCTCTTTTGCTCTCCCTGCCTCTCTCTCTCTCTACCCATCTCTTTATTTTTCATTCACTCTCCCACTCCTCTTTCAAGCCAAACTCTCAGTCTGGGTGTCCATTACTAATCGATTTAAGGGAGAGAGTGCAACGTGAAATAATAGCCTATCCATGAGAGAAAAGTACAAGGGAATTATCCCATCTCAAGGTTTGTCTTTCCATTCAGAAACCCCTATGGCTTTGTAATCAGTCTTTATAAACCATCTTAATCTCTTAATTCACTTGTATCACTCCACTGGCTAGCCCTCTTTTTCTTCTAGCGGGCACTTTGTAGCCGTTAATCCTCTAAACTGCAGGAGATTTCCTCCCTGTTTCAAACCTCCATAGTGACACACTGCAAGACAGAACTGACATGACAGTAAAGACACCAAAGTTGATGTTGGACATTTGTATATGTTTTTTTATTGGACATGATGGGGGAAAAAAGCTCAGTATGGTTGTTTTTCATCCATTTTACAACTTACTTCTTTTTTTCACTTTGTCACATTGCACATTAGATACATTTCATAATTTATGTATTGACAAACTGCAGCAGTATTATTATTATTATTATTTTAATCATTGTTATACTTCTGTAACAATTTGGGTAATACTTTACTGTAGGAAAGTTAAGGTGACCATTTGTCATTGTGACAAACCCCACAACACAAAGTCCACCACTACAAAATTTGACCTCTGCATTTAACCCATCCATCCGTGGAGCAGCAGGAGGCTATCAACAGCAGGGATGGAACACCATTCAAGAGTACGTCAGTGGTACCTGGGCTGGAAATTGAACCTTTCACCCTATGACTACAATGGCAAGTCACTAACCACTAGGGCACCACTGCCACTTCCACTATTATTATTAATATTATTATTATTATTATTATTTTACGTGTGTAACAATTTATAAGGGTGATAAAAAATTAGGAAACACGTTACTGTAGTGTGGGGTTCATAAGGTTACATGACATCTACATAAGCTTAAATGACAACTGACGTTAACCTACATTGATGAAGGCTTATTTCAACAAGTTTCCATTGTTATTACACTTCCTGGGAAAAAATTGAAACATTGCCTTAATGGCAGGTGGCATGTATTGGAATAAACCTTTATACATATTAATGTAGGTCAAAGGCAAATGTCATAAAAGACTTTAGTACGTTATGAACGCTAGCCTACAGTAAAGTGTTGGTGAAAATGGTTAAAAAAAAACTCATATCATGATAAAAAGGATATCGTGATGCATCTGTTCTTAGCATTGATCAATTAAAAAAAATTAAAAGGGCAATTTAAGGAGATAATTTTGAAGTATTTGTATTGACCCATCCATCAAAACATGTTTCTGCAACATAAAGCCAACTGTTGTGTGTTCAGTGTTATTTCTCTTTTGAGCGTTAAATGTCCACTTAAATTAGTAATAAAACTAGAAACTGCAATAAGCAGGAGATAAAAAAGTAATTTGTATTAGAGCTATTCTCTGGGGAGCTGACAGTGGATGATGTGGCAGAAGATGCCTTGGCTGGCGTCACTGTCAATTCCAGCATGAAGCGTACACTTTTAATAACCACCATTAGCATGTTCCCTACTGTTGTTGTGTACTAGGTTACTCAGCCCTCCTGCCTCTGCTCCCCCACCAGGCATTGGATAGCCCCATCCTGTAACGGCTGCAGAGTGTTTAGGGTTCCAATCCTGCTGTTTCTTTACAAGGGGGAAACAACAAGTCCTGCTGATATGAACCAGGATCTGCACCAAGCACTGAATGTAAGCGATTTCGTGCAACTAAAGCCCTATTGAAGCAGCTTTGGGTTTTCCAGAAGAGACTGTGTAGTGTAATTTGGTAAAGATTTGACTGCCCAGTTCATAAGGAATAAAGCGCTTATGTAATTTCTCTAAAGTGAAAGGTCACAGCCTGAATTTAAATGTCATAGTTACATTACAGGTACTGTACTCAATTGCAATAACAATACAGTGCACAGTTGTGATTATGAGCAGTTTTTTTTCTGCTCCAACACTGTGAGGTAGATTTGAACATGATCTTTGAACTGCAGAATTAATATAAAGTAATTAGCTGTGAAATTTGTAATGGTCAGACTAGTAAAAATACTGGACATTGCAGTCCTGCAAGTATTAAATCACAGGGCTTGTCTTTAATCATCTAAATTACACTACAACTAATCTAGCCCAAATAAGGCTTAACTCTTGGGGAACATTTTTTTGGCATATTTACGATAGGCACTTTATAAGAGGTCGTCATGAAGAATTAGCCCATTTAGACACTCTGTCTCACTACAGATGCTGCCTGGTACTCCATCAAGTACTCAGCGTGCTCCTTTCTCACCAGCACTAATAGGGATCGTTCAGTAGCCGCAGAACCCTGCCCCAGGACACAGGAGCATCTTTTTCGCCTAAATCCTACTCTTCTCTTCCCTGCTACTGTCCTCTTATTATTTTTAAGGAAAAGTTGAAACTTCTTTTGGCATCTAAAATAAATTGCATGTACAAGATCCAAATTACATTGTTTAACCTTAGAATTATTGGCCTGCACTCCTCTCTCGCAGCCTCTTGCTCAATGATGTATGACTCTAGTTTACACACTCCAAATCCCTGGGTGCACTGCAGCCCTAGGGGTGGGTGGAGGGTGCTGCTGATGTGATGGAGCAGCCTTTAATGTTTTATAAGCCCCTCCACACTCCTGTTTAATTTAGAAATATGAGGCTACGTGTTGAAAGAGAGGATTACTAGCTGCTACTAATCTCCCAGTTGACCCTCGTCCCTTTCCTTCTTCCAAAACAAAAAAGGACAGAATGATGGATGGCTGGATATATGGATGAAACCACTGGATTGAATTTGCTCAATTTAGATGTGCAGATGTACAATAGTCATACGTAGGTGTATGTGTATTTTGTAGGTTTACAATTATTGACTCACCTGTAGGTTCCCCTACTTTCAACCCCCAGCCCCACCCCCCCACACACACTCACACTGTATCCAGTCTATTAATGGAAAAGTTCCACCAAGGATCACCACCAACCAGATTTTGTTTGGGCAGTGGACCATTCTGAGCACAGCAGTGACACATGGCACTGTGTCTTGCATTGGTACTCGTACATGCTGCATCACGCACAGCAAGACTTCTGAGTTTCCCATATTATACACACATACTGTGTTATTATCATGGTTTGAGCTTGTTATGTTATATCTGGGCCAGGAGACCCTGCCACCACTGAAACAATGAATTCTGAATTATACCAGTAAAAAAATGATCTGTCTGTGAACCTGTATAGCAAGACCACAACCCTAAGTAATTCTACCAAAGAACACAAAGAATACATCCTAAACTTATTCCCAGAAGTGCTGAGGGGGGGGGGGGGGGGGGGGGGGGGGGGGGGGGGGGGGGGGGGGGGGGGGGGGG
>JBBPDA010000025.1:15300844-15318454 GCA_037974385.1 Arnoldichthys spilopterus
CCCCCCCCCCCCCCCCCCCCCGCACCATGCCATTATAATGTAACAATATGATCAGTGTTATTTACTTTTCCTGTAAGTGGTGTTATGCCTGATAGGTGTATGTGTACATACGTATATATGTACTATACATGTATACTTAGATGCACACATTTTCAGTCTACAGATAGTGTAGCTCTGTTGTATGGCTCAGATGAGAGCATTTGTAAAGTGCTCTGTTCCAATAGAAGCAGCAGGGGCTGAAATTTAGCCTTTAGCCGAGGCAGCTGTGGACTCTGTATTTAAAGGGGAGGAGACAGGCTGACAGAAAAACTGTCCGCTTGCACTTCACCCTTTTGTGAGGGAGATTGCAGCGGTGGCTATAATCATGCCCGGACAAAAGCCACAGCTTTGGTGGCAGAGCGAGGCACAACGTTCTCTTCCCTGATGGTCTTTTCTCCTTGTTTCATGTGTCTGTCAATACATTCTGCCGTCATTTGTTTCAGCCTCCCAAATGATCCACCCACCACCATCCAGCCCTGTGGCGCTTCAATAATGTTGTATATATTAGTGGTAGAATTAGATATGTTGCATTCTCTTCAAAGACTTGTTAAAAGAGAACAACACCCACACACGACAAGAACACACTCCCCACGAGCCAGACATGTATGTAATGAAAAGTAGCAATAATGAAAAGGCCTCATTTAGAACATGCCACGCTTTTCATGGCTGCAAATTCAGCACACCTCCTCCGTAGCAATTATAACACTGGCCTCAAGTAAGCGGCAGGGTGACCAGTGAAAGCGGGTGTTTATTAGCCTCGGCAGGTGGCAAACTTTGCCAACATGGATGCTGTTTATTTTTCCCTCCTTCTATTCCCACTGACAGCCCGCGCAGCCACCACCTCTTCCAGGGCAGGAGCGAGCCGGAGCCCTTTATGAATTCAAATACCTAGAAAGAGCCATCTGGATGGGGAGATATTAATGACAAACACAGATCCCAGCATGGCTCCCAGTTCTAATCAAGCAGTGGTGGCGCCGCAGCCCTGTTTTCCAGGGAATTGGGGGGGCAACGTGCGTGCTAAAGCACGATTGATGCTTTGTGTGGTGTGTGAATACAAATGAAGGATTTGTCAAACTGCAATATTTGGGTCCCCATAGATTACCATACGGTGGCTGAGTAATTATGCACACAGTTGATTGAATGGAGTCAAAACAGGGGGATGTGTAAACTTCTGACTGCTTTTGATTTCTATGGAAATGGGGGAGGTGACAAACAGAAAGATGTACACAGAAACACACACAGACACACATACACACACATACACACACACACACACCTTCTTATACGGAGTTGCAAAATGGGTTTTTTTCAGCATCCTGAATGCATGGCGTTGTCTTTTCTGCAAAATTCCACTTTGTTTAACATGACTTTGGAAGGCCCTCGCCATTTATTCCAGTCATGAGAGATTATCCATGGCTAGACTGCATTTTTTTTCTGGTGAGTTAAGAAAATGAGATAAGATAAATAAGCATGCATGCCATCAATACAACTCACCTTAATTAGAGCATGAATGAATAGCGTGTCAGTCACTCTAATGGCTCAGATTTGTCCAGAGTTTGTCCATCAATTTTTTAATGATACCCCGAGATATTTTTAGTGCTGTAGACAAACTTGCCTATCAACTCTACCTCCTTTAACAAGTTGTACACAAACCAAAATAGTCTGAATTAAATGACTTGCAGTTGATGCCTGAGGCTCAGAAGCATGTAATTTGTTTTTAAATCAGTTTTAAGGGTTGAGGAGGGGCTTGAGCCTTTTTGGCTGGATGCAGATTTGGAGGTTAACTGAATAATCCATTCTTTCTATACAAAGATGTATTTTTAGTCTGTTGCATACAATTTCCTAGGAATGTAACAAGCCAAAGTTGCCTGTTGTATTGTTCTTAAAAATAAGATTTAATGTGCGCTGACTATATTCAACAGACTGGAGCAAATGTAGTACTCAGTTTAATACTAATTATATTGCATGAAGTTTAACAAACATTATATAAATAAACCATAATGAGGGCAAACCCTTGACCAAACTAAGCAACTGCCTAAAGCTGCACTTGATTTTATTGCAGGTTACGTCATTTTGCCGGGTCCTATGAGTAGGTGAGGATTGAGTCATTCGTAGCTCAGGCTGTCCCTAACTCTGCTTCACCCCTTCGTAAAACATGCCTCTAAACAATTGTTGACCAGTCATAGCTAAGCAACGTGCAGCTACACGAGTGAGGGCAAACTCTGTAAACCCAAAGCTACAGCTTTTTGCTTGTGGAATTCACAAATCATATACTCCATATCTCAAAAAAGGACATTTCCAAAGATTTGTGTTTGCATTTACCATTTAATGGCCACACCAAGAAAAAAGCATTGGACTTTTTGTCTTTATATTTTATATTCATTTGGAGATGGTCTACCAATGAAAGGCAGTTGAGGTATTACTTTATAAACTCACTAGTGTATCTAAAACAAATGAAAGTACTGTTATTGTCATTAAGAGAGGATTATACACCATAATATAAACACAAAGCTTTGCTTTATATTAAAATGTGTGAAAGTAGTGTTTTCTAGTTAAGAGTTCAATTATTTAAGATCACATTGTGTGCATGTTTCTTTATATTCATATCAAGGAATCATTGGTAATGCATTTTTGTATAAAGTGCTAATACTTATTGCTTTCTTTGTTCCCATCCTCTGCTGTCTGCCTTTGCTATGTGTTATATGTGTTTTGTGATGTGTTTCACTTTCTGGTCATGTGACTTTGTTTCTGTAGCTTATCCCTCGTACTTCTTTTTTTGTCATGCCCCTCATCTGCTCTCAGTTTGTTACCCTTTCCACTGTTATCTTTTCCAGCTGTTTTTGTTCTGTGTTTGTGTATATATACACCTCTGTTTACGCTTTTTGTCATGCATTTTGGATTTTTATGTGCTTGTGGTTTGTGGTATTCCCCAAATTATGAATTGTTTCTGTTTTCTGTTTTATTTGTTTTATTAAATAGTTTTTACATTGGTTCCTGCACTGGGATTTTTTTTCCAGACAGGCCAGTTGTCTGTGACAGTGTCACAAAGTGTGAGTATGGTAGTGCTATGGTATTAGATTTGTCTGTATGGACAGAGCATTGATTTTTGTGTTGCAGTCTATTGGTTGTAAGATTGTAAATATGCCATGGGAAATACAATTGTTTTTCCAAGTGTGGGCCTGTCTCTTTCCTCTAAAAATATCACTTTCTGTTTCACTCAGTTTTTTTTTTATGCAGGATTTTTATAACTTTGATTGCTATTATTAACTGAATTTGAAAACAGTACCTTAAGTTTTAAGTTAAGCATCACAAATATGTATAAAAGCACCACTTTGTCTTATGTAAATGAATTATGATATTTGCAAAATTATTACGAGTTTTTCCAGTTAGTGTTTTGAAATTAATAAGAGTAGAGCATTTCTAAATCAGTGTCTCTGCTCCCTTAAAAATAATAAAAACTGACTGGAAAAACTGTGAAAGACAAAAGTGTTTATGAAAGAATGACAGAATAGCCTTTTAAAATAAATTAACCGAAGATTTTCAGTATTCATTTACTCTTGTTTGATCTATGTTGTTCTCGCAAAAGAAAGCTACAGTGTTTTCTATCTGTTTATTCAATTCATTTCCATTTTTATTGTTTCTTTTGATTATTATTCTATCAGAATTAAACTCGGCATGAAATAAATCCCTTAGGCATTTAATATTTTAGCATTAAACGCACCCATACACTTTCACACACACACACACACACACTTACACACATCCACACACATAAACACAAATGCAGTCACATCAGTGACATCATGGATGCTTTGTTTAGTTGATTTTACATTAATTTATTCTTGTAATCATCATTAGTTTTAAGGCTGCTTTATTTAGGTTGTGTGCAGTATCATCCATTCTTTCTGGTAAAATGAATTTATTTCTTCTAAAGATTAAAGTCATATATTCAAAAACACTGCAGCTTTTAATCAAAAGAAAATTGCAGCAAGTTCTTCAACGCCAACACAAAATTAATTTGCAAGATTAATACAAGCAATAAAGTGGCTTCAGTGTGTTGTACTGATTAAAAGCAGCACAGAAGTAGATCTAAGCACTGGGATTTCTGG
This sequence comes from Arnoldichthys spilopterus, assembly GCA_037974385.1. Lineage (NCBI taxonomy): Eukaryota > Metazoa > Chordata > Actinopteri > Characiformes > Lepidarchidae > Arnoldichthys > Arnoldichthys spilopterus. The sequence goes on from JBBPDA010000025.1 coordinate 15,304,993, forward strand.
ATTTAGATCCGGCTCTGTGAATCTAATGTGTCATCTGAAGCTGTTACCCATCAGTTCAGTTACAATCATTGGCCCTGACAACACACACTGTTGGAGCTTTTACAACAGTGCTCAGTCTACGTTGTCTTTTTTTAAGCACTCAAGGCCTCCACTGGTGTGTGTGTTGCTCATAGTGTGTTTGTGAGTGTTGATGTTATGTTTGCTTCACAGGTGGTGCAGTGTAACCTAGCAGGATACCAGCAGACTACAGGAAACAGTCGAGAAAAAAGTTTCTCCTGCTACTTGTATATAGGACTGAATATACACTGATCATCTGCATTAGAACCACAGGTGAAGTGAGTAACATTGATTATCTCTTTACAGTGGCACCTGCTAAGAGGTGGGAGTGTAAGTGTATTAGTCAGTAAGTGAACAGTTGATGTGTTGAAAGTAGGAAAAATGTTAAGTGTAAAGATCTGTTAATATGTTACTTTTGAGTACTAACACTGTCACTGGGGCTAGTGCATTTAGTGCATTTTATATAGAATATAATTTTACCATGTTCTGTTTGATTTCTCATTCTAAAATTTTGAAAGTGCTCATCATCATACTGCTTGCCCATGTGTATATGTACTTAAAAGTGTAAAAAAAAAAAAAAAAAAAAAACCCAACATATGTCCAAAACCCTAGTTTTACAGGAAAAGGCAAAAAAACGTCTTAACTTTTAATGTAAGTTCATTCAGTGGGATTGTGTTTTGTGCAATTTAGTGCATTTTTGTGGTCCAGTCACCATGAAATGTTCACACAATGTAAACGGGTTCAGCTGCTGTGTTCAAATGAAAAAATAGAGACAAGAAATGACATGATGATGTAAATGACAGTACACTTTTAGCCAGTGTATTTTTGCACAAACTGATATTTTAAGATGATATTTATAGCTGAAAGCACATTCCTAACAAATATTAATTTCTGTTATTAATGGTTTTCTTAAGCTCTATCTATAAACTTAACATACTTAAAAAAAAAACTGGCAATCCATTTCCCAAATGTTTCAAAAGCAAACTCAATGTTTAAAATGTGGCTTCTGTAAAGAACTGTGATGTGCTTTTGCCCAAAGTTTATTTTTTACAACAGGAAAAAGACTGCAAAAAAAGAAGAAAGGCAAAGATGAAATGTCTACTATCAGTAATGGGTGGTGATTTGGGTTTAGAAACAAAGAATAAAACCAAGGAAGCAAAAGCCATTTCTACTGCTGGTGGTAGTTCGAACCCCACTGAGTTGATTTTTGAAATGAGAATGGTAGAAAGAACAATTGCCATTATTGGCAATGTGTTCCATCTTTTACATACTGTTCTAATGAAGCAGCAGGGCAATCTTAGTAATAGGCTTCTTAGTGCCTAAGCATGCCACAGAGAGGCCTAGAGGGTTACAAAATATGACTTCAGTGTTTTAATGTCTTTGTAGTCTACTGGAAGATCATTTTGGATTATGTATTGAAGCTTAAGTTGAATATATGCGTCAGACTTTTTTTCATTGTAGATGCTCAATGCTTTAACCCCATAACCCCCTTCAGGAATTGTCAGTAGTTCAAGGCTTGAATTCCTCAATCTCATAATCGCATAACTTACACACCTGTTTAGTAGTACAACCCCAAAACAGAAAAACTTTTTTTGGATTGTTTGGAAAAGCAAATTTAAAAAAAGTATTGATTTGTAAATTTAATTTGACTTATATTTCATTGCAGACAATATGAACACAAAATATTTCATGTTTTGTCTGGTGAACTTCATTTCATTTGTAAATATAAACCCTTTCCTGTCATTCAGATCTGCAAAACATTCCAAAAAAAGATGGGACAGTAAAGCATTTACCACTTTGTAATGTTGCCATTCCTTTTCACAACACGTAAAAGACATTTAGGGACTGAAGACACCAAGTGATGAAGTGTTTCAGGTGTAATTTTATCCCATTCTTCCTGCAAACAAGTCTTAAGCTGGGCAACAGTACGGGGTCTTCGTTGTCACATTTTGCACTTCAAAATGCGCCACACATTCTCTATTGGAGACAGGTCTGGACTGCAGGCAGGCCAGTCAAGTACCCGTACCCTCTTCCTCTGCAGCCAGGACTTTGTAATATGTGCAGAATGTGGTTTTGCATTGTCTTGTTGAAATATGCATGGGCATCCCTGGAAAAGATGTCTTCTTGAAGTCAACATATTGTGCTCCAAAATCTCTATGTACTTTTCAGCACTAATGGTGCCATCACAGAAGTGCAAGTTACCTTTGCCAAGGGCACTGACACAATCCCATAACATGACAGACCCTGGCTTTTCAGCCTGTAGCTGGTAATTCAGTGTCTTTGTTGTTTGTAATAGTTGTTAGCATATATTTACCCTGTGTGTTTTAGTTTAACAGTCTCTCCCTCAGAAAAATGTATGCCTACAGAAGTGGTGTCTGGCATACAGGCACTACGTCTGTTCTCTTTTTTTTACAACTAACTGAGACCACAATTAATTATGATTGTATTTTTTTTATTTTTCTCTTCAGGAAATCATATATTAGTCTCTTAGGGCAGAATATACTTGACACTACTTTGAGGCCTCCTCTGAGCATGTTGTCACAACCCTAGTGATAACTGCACCAAAAATTGGGAACCAATTGGGTTGTTTACTAGGTTGAAGTTATCAACATGGCTAAACGCTTTGCAGAAAACCTAATAGAGCAAGTTAGTAATTATCGTAACAGCATCAGAATGCAAAGAAAAATTTTTTGCCTTCTACTTCTTTCTTCCCTCACAACACAGCAAAATCAGACATGTTTTTTTCACCGTGAGTCACACCTGGTGGAATCCTCCACATGTGCAAGTATAGAAATATCCTGGTATTTTATTTTATATTTTATGTAGATCTATATATATATAATTGTATCATTTGTATTTTTTATGTAGCTCATATTTCATATTTAAATTCAGTGTTTCAAAACATTTCTAATGATCTTATTCATGTAGCAGTATGTCCATATCTGCCTTCTTATCCCAGCTGAAAAAGTCACAAATGTCTAAAATACATACTTGTCATGGTCATGTACTTTTCAGTGTGTCAGAACACACCGTGCAACATCAGCCTGTATTTTATCATGGCAGCCGCTGTATCTGTGACAGGCTCTCTCATTCGTCTCTCTTTGCTTTTTTCCCCCTCTCCCTTTAAGCCCCATTCGATGCTTTCCCTGCACAGTTTGGCAGGACCATATTGAGGAGCTGCTGTGCATGGTGGCCTTTAGCAGAGAATGTAATTTCAGGCTCCAACGGGGGAATAAAGGTAAAGAAGAGGAATGATAATACAGTGGAAGGTCAAATATTGATCATGTTATAGAGAGCTACTTTAGGCAGGCTGACTGTGAGAACCTTCCGCAGGATTTCTTTCGCAGATGCACAGGGATTCATCCTTTATCTTCAGGGAGCGAGGGAGAGCGCGATAAAGAGAGCGAGAGCAAAAAAGTAGTGAGTGAACGAATGGTGTGAATGTCTCCTCTCTTGATTTGACTGAGCGTGGATTTGCAGAGAGTTCTTCAATTCCGTGCCTGTCTAATAGTGTTTACCGCATGTGGGAAACTGTAGCCCTTGTCCTTGTAAGGCGAGCAGTCCCGGTGGATTCAGATGAGCCTGGGAACGTTCTGCTCTCCACGTATTTCCCAATGCTATCCCAGCCTGGGAGGAAAGACTTTGGACCAAGAGAAATGTCTTCACCAATCAGTGCAGGCCCCCTCAACCTTGGGCCTGTGACCAGGCTGAGCCTGGCTTTCAATGAGAGTAAGTGAAAGAGACACACAGACAGAGGTTGTTAGCCAGTCTTATTTACTCACTGCAAAAACCCAGCCAGCGTTAACCCTTTAAACATGAACGGCCCTTATGTGGCCCTTCAATCCTCACTACAAGACCACAAACTACACTTTTCATATAATATAAAGATGAATTCCAATTTTTCAAAATGAATGTGTTATTCAGCCATAAAAATTTGCATGGAGTCATTCAGAGTGGTTTGATGTGAACTCCAAAGAGTTCAATTATTTTAATAACTTTTATTTTATAGACAAGGCATTAAGAAGAGACTATTTTTACTATGACAGCCTGCAATGCATCTAAAAGATACTCACACTAAAAGTTGTTGCACAAAATGGTCACAAATATGTTGTCTTTTAGTGACCTAAAACTTTTTTTTTTAAATGTATTAATGGATGAAACACATATACAAGGCATTGTAAGGCAAAATAACCCCAGATAAACATTTTATATTTAACATTTTTATATTATTTATTTGAATAACAAATAAAAGGACTATGCACTGTAGACATTGCAACCTCCAGTTCCTATCATCACCACTGTACAGAAATTGAAGGTAAGTTTCTCTTCTAGTAACCATTTCACATCAAACGAGCACTTGGTTTACATCTCTACATTTAAAAAATGTCCTGTTCATTTGCTGCCTAATATATCCCACTCTTTGGCAGGTTACAATTAGATCGTCATTGTCAATTACTCCAGCTGTCAGTGGTTTTAATGTTCTGGCTTATTGGTATTTTGTGCTTTGTTGTGTCTAACAACACCGCAGAATTTTTTTAAGATAAATGTTGGAATAAAACGTTTACAGTTACAAATTTCTTATACAGTTTCAAATATCTCTTCTTCTTTCTGTCTTAGAAGTGTGTTATGAAAAAGCCTCACAACAGCTGCCTCTGGCCCATAATCTTCATGTTGTTTTTGTGTTAGGCACATGAAGTCTGAGCTTGATTAAATGCATAAAGTCAGTGGATTGTTTTTACCCTTTGTCCCTAAGTATGCCCACATTTGATGCAGAGCACAGCAACTGCAGGCCAGATGCATGCTATTTTCAGCCTCTCTGATTGTATAACTACTCATACTGTATTTGACACTGTGTAGAGTATGAGGTGATTAAGGTCTGTTGGCATTTAGGGTAGCTCACTGTATTTTGTATCATGTGCTGAAGCTTGTAAGACTAGGTGTGCATTGTTATCATAAAACAGCCTTGTTATAATGCATAAAGTCAGAAGGTGATTGCTGCATCCATGACAAAATCCAGACCAGCCAGTGGAGCTAAACTGTGGCTGAGATTTAAATTGGATATTTTATTTTCCCAAATACCACATTTTCAAACAAAAATTTAGTGGGGTTGCATTGGCATTTTTGGAGGTAGGTGTGAGCAGTGTGGAAGGTACACGCTATGAAATCATGAAAATTGTATTAATACTAATAACGTGTCATTTGATTCAATTAGATTATATTTATTTAGCCTTTTTTTTACAGCTAATGTCACAAAGCAGCTTTACAGAATTCAGGTCCAAGCCCCTAGTGAGCAAGCCAAAGGAGATAGATACTGTATAGCAAGACAATAAAAGAATATCAGTATGGCAGTGGCTAATGATAAAGGTAAAAGGGTACAGACTTAAACATCGATGATCAGGAGTGTCTCAAAGTGAAAAGAAAAAAATTTTTATTAAGTCATTTAATTTCCTTGGCTCTTCTCAGTGCTTTTTGTTTGTTTGTTTTGGGTTTAGTTTAACAAAGTAATGACAAAATGCTAAGTGGTAAGCAGTGGTGCACAGAAAAATCGAGTAGTCCTGGGAGTCACTGGGCATCACTGCACATCAATGACAAATGTTGAAACAGCTGGTTTGAAATCTTGGACGCACTCAGTCCAGTTTGCCATGTCCAGTGTCTGCCCTTATGAAACATGGAAGTAATGTTTTTTTGAATGTGTGGGATTCAAATGTTGTCCCATATATGGAGATTAACGGGGTAAACCACTTAATGGGCATTTTCAAAAACTCACCTTTAAACAACGTACCATTACCTGCATAAAGAAAAGATTCAGAAAAACTGAACAGCAGGAACTTCCATGATTTTGTGTTGAGATGAGGAAAAGCAGTCCAGCACTGATGCTGGTTAAACCCACTCAGCAGAACAGACTCTGCTGTTTTTACTGCACCTACTCATACTAAAAGCCAAGGACATTGGGTGGAAGTAATGGTGGCTCACAGCATGTAAATACAATGATTTCTATGAGCAAACTGAGAGTCTTCATGGTTTACTTAAGTGAACTTGTGAAGCACTTGAAGCACAATCGGAAGGGGGCATGATTGGTGTAAAAAAGGTGGGCTAAATGAAGGAAGAATTGCCGGTTAGTGGCATTAATGCATGTATGGAAATGAGAAAGTAGTAATATGAAATAATCAACCTGTTCCACTGCTTTTTCTTACCAGGAGACTAGCTGGAGTGTTTTATGCAACACTACCACTTTTCCTGTGTCTGAATGCGTAATCAAACTCGCCCTGCGTGATTCTGTTTGGAGCTGAATTCATCAGTCATGCCGAATAGCTCATTTACTGGTAGATTCTAATGGCTTCATTTGAATGTTGCTTAGAAATTTCACTAAATGTTCCTCTGCCACCCTCTATTAGTGTAATGCATTTATGAATCAGTAATTTGTGTTAATGTTTCTGGGCCCTTTGAAAATGCATGGCCAAGGCAAATGTTTGGGGAAAATGAAAAAGAAGGAATGGAAGAATGGTTCAGTAATGATTTGGTTGTTTACTTAAAGCTACAGTGCAAATGACTCTCGCTCTCTCTCTGTTCTCTTTGGGATGTGTAACGGTAGTTAGACTAATTAAAAGTAGCACTCTAAAGTTGGCATGTGTTATCAGGTGCATAGGAGTGTGTTTGTGTGTAAGGGCCCAACCAATAGGACAAGTTTATAACGTAAGTTTTAAAGTTGAAATTCAGATCACTGACATTATCAGTTAAAGTGATTAAACAGTAAAAAAGCTAAAGAGTTAATGGTTCTGTACAGAAGAATATGATTGTTTCTTAAACTAAAAAAAACAGCAGAAAATTACAGTCTTAAGTAATATACACTGATCAGCCATGACAACATAACAAGTAGTGGTGAATAACACTGACTATGTAGTTTGTCACGAATGAGGATGGCTTGGAGGCAGGTGCAGGGTAAAAAAGGAGTCTTTATTAAAGATACTGGCAACGCTATCCAAAGGGCAGTCCGAAAAGCGTGGTCAGAGTTCAGTCCGTATTCTAAACAACTGCAAACAGGAATCTATGGGCTAGGCTAAGAGTAGTCGTCGATACACGGGCTAAGGGTCAAAACCAGGGAATCTAAGATACCAAGGATCTGTGAAAGAGCGCTCAGAATACACACTGACAGCGTAAGCACCCAGCGGTCGGCGCCGGTCTCCCTATCCCGAATATTAACCGGTCCAACCCTTCCAGGTGGAGCTAGTTAGGTCCCTAATCACCAGGGGATATAGACAGGATTGGAACACAGGAGAGACGTGAAGGATACTCGTCCTGTATGGTACAGCTGAAGCAGTTGAAGAAGGTATTATCTGTATTTAGAATATTTGCATGTTTGACGACTGTTAGATTAGCCTAGCCTGTGACATTGTGTTTTGCTCCCAATTGACCTACGCTTCCCTGTGTGACTACGCTTCCGGATCGCCCCTTTGAACATCTGTTTGCTGTTGGCAAATAAAGACTTTTGTTAACCGCACTGGCTTCCAGCTCCTCTCAATTCATGAAAGATAGATAGGGATCAGAACATACAGTGCATCACAGTTAGAGCAGCATGAAGGGGACTTACTCAGTATTAGGCAGGTGGTGTTAATGTTATGAATGAAGGAACCATGGTCAGGCTGAGGAGCAGACAACACCATACCCCGCATCCCAGCATTCTTTTGGCAAATGTCCAATCCTATTGTCAAGAACCACATTACATCTGTTCTACCAGCTACACTTGATCCACTCTAGTTCGCCTACAGGCCAAACAGGTGCACAGACGATGCCGTAGCACTAGCCCTACACACTGCCCTCTCCCACCTAGACCAGAAAAACACATATGTGCAGATGTTGTTCACTGACTATAGCTCCGCCTTCAACTCCATAATACCTTCCAGGCTGGTCACGAAGCTCTGGAATCTGAACATCAGTGCATCTCTTTGCAACTGGGTTCTAGACTTTCTGACTAGCAGACAACAGGTGGTAAGGATTGGCAACATCACCTCCTCCACACTGACACTCAACAACGGTGTTCTCCAAGGATGTGTGCTCAGTCCCCTCTTATACTCACTGTTTACACATGACTGCACAACCACACAAAGCTCCTGCACCATCATTAAATATGCAGACAACACAACCATCATTGGCTGCATCTCTAACGGTGATGAGTCTGCTCAATGTAAATAATACTAAGGAGCTCATTGTGGACTTCAGGAGGCTGCGAGGTGGTGAGCATGCCCCCATTCACCTCCTCCCACAGGAGCATCCAGGCCCTCACCAGCAGATTCAGTTACAGTTTGTACCTCACAAGCCATCAGGCTACTGAACTGCTGAACACTAAACACTTTAATAAGAAACTGAAAACTTCAATTCACTGGCCATTTTAAATATTACTGGTTTTTTTTGTACCTTTGTAATATAATTGCTTCTTCTTTGTAATATAATAGTTTTTAATTCTCCTTGTATTTTGTAAACTTTTCTTACTATTTTATTCTACTTTGATTATTAGGCTTTAAGAATTTCATTGCTGGTAATGATGTTTCATTGTTACTTGTATATGACAATAAACTTGAACTTGATTGGTGTAAGTTTTCTTGTGCTCAGGACTGAAGGTGGAGTGTTACCATACTCCCTTTAGGAAGACATAACAATACTCAATATTACAATATTACAACAATATTACAAATACAAATGTTGTAAGTGCATTTTATTTAGGACACATGATGAAATTATTAAAATATGCACCTCTTTCCTGGGAAAACAAATGTACCTGTTTTTTGTCATTTTCTGTTATTTTCATATTTTTAATGTTGTGATATATTCAAATGCATTGAAAATGCTTTGATCTTTTGTACATAATAATGATGGGTGTTTAGACCTTAAGACCAACTGGCTGAGCTCATCGATAAGAGCTAATGAGTCTCTGAGACTCATTCGGTTCTGAAATGGCAATCCCAGAAAGTATACTCTCAAAGATGCAGTACAAACAAACAAGCAAAAAAAAAAACACATTGATTTGGCCATTCTGAATAAGTTAGATGTTGATATGTATCTAAACTGGAAACATTTATTTCATACAGTGTATTAAACAATGTGTGGTATTACACAAGTGCGAGAAAGCTTTGAGGGGAAGTAAAACAAGCAAACTAATAACTATAGCCAGAATTCAAAGCAGGAGTCAAAGGATAGGCAAGAGCAGCAAAATGCAGGAAAATCCATCAATCAGCAAAAGGCAGACTAAAAGCTTACAAAAGCTTTCAAAAATTATAGAGGTAATGAGGCACACTAGAATCAATGTGACAAAAATGAAAAACCAAAGAAACTAACAAACAAAAGGTGTTGGAGATAATGCTCCAAGGAGAGATTTATTGTTGAAACCACACAAACATTCTTAGATACAGTTCTGGGAAATATATCCATTTGTATTGTGTTAATTTCCTCCTCTACAAAGTGTAAGTGCAGTCCTAACATTCACCTAAAGCCAAGAGCTGACCCATTCATGAGCAGCACCACTATTTTGTAATCTCTTAAAAGGCTGACATATGAGCATGTGAGCAGTGGTTTTCCCATCAGAGGTTTCGGATCATTATAAAGTCATTTCTCTAGTAATCAGGATTAAGAGTCAGGCTGAGTTGGGATTTTAACTTATACCATTTAGTCCATGCAAAGTTAATACTGACCAATGTTATCATCCTAGCGCTAATGTGTGCATGCTTGGGTTAAAGGCTGCTTTGGATTGCATATGCCTGTGCAATCCAAATCCCCAGGCATTCCCTGTAACAGCAAGGAAAACCAAGAACAAACTCGTCTTGGTTGTCTTTGACTCACGTGAATGCAGGAAAGTCATATCTTTGAACATTATTTCCCACCTCTTCCTCCAAAACACAGAGATGAAAAAAAAAACAAGTTGATCCTGCAATGCATTCTTTTTTTTATGTTTTCGATGGCTTCAGATAAAGATTTAAGCCACTGGGTAAACACTTTGACAGCTGCTACAAAGGATATTTTGTCTGTGAAATGGAATCAGGATTAAAGAGAGAAGAGAGAGAGACAGACTCATTGCTTCCATTTTTGAATTTCTCAATAAAAAATCTGCTCTTGACATTTTGTCTGTTTGACAAAGGAAATAAGCACAAATAAACTTATAGCCAGCAGCCATTTGCAATAACCACTCCAGACTGGCTGCCCTCAGTCTAGGGATTTTGCAGTATCACTTGTAGTCATGATCCGAATAACAATTTTAACCTGTGTACTGACAGTGTTACAAATCCTGCTCTTAGCCTCTTAGAAATGAGGGTTAATAAATGTTTTTACCCCCATTGTAAAGTTCTAAAAGTGCCTTTTTACTGGTTTAGAAACTTTATACAATATGGAAGGTCTTTAGACTTCCTAACACTTGCACTCACATAAACTCATTCACAAAAAATGGTTCTTTACAAAACAATCTATTGAAAGGCTCATTAGGGATCCTAAAATGGTTCTTTTATGGCAGTGGTCACCATCTCCCCTTTTGGGAATCTAATTTCCTGCAGAATTTAGTTTAAACCTGTATCTAACATGCTTCTTCCTCATATACCCCCCATGCCTCTAATCCAACCAATCAGGGAAATGTTAGGAAGGTTGAAGGAGGTGTGGCAGAGTTGATGAGCACTTTTTTGTACCTTTATATTGGTAAGTGTGGGTTATGTATGTTAATGCTCCACGTGTAATGGAGAGGCACTCAGAGACCAGGGCCTAATTTATAAAATATACTTGAGTACCAAAATTCAAGTTTGAATATTTTATGAAAACACATTTGTCCTAAATAATAATCTCTATTTCCTATTGCACATTAAGGCCACTATGAAACCTTTGTATGTGAGCTTGGAAACTTGTGTTGACCCGGGCACATTTCACTTCAAATTCCATTTTGCTGTTGTTTTACATCAGCCAGGAATAAAACAATTCATACTTCATTTACATAAATTATCTTAAATTTGTTTAAAATTTGCTGTATTATATACTGTGTATTATATGTTATTTATTAGTAGGCTACTGTGTATGCCTTGTTCTAAACCCTGCACATGAATGAAATGTGGCAAATTGTTTTAAAAGCAGTGCAATACTTTTGCCAGCTTCTTGTCAACTTCATTTTGTGTTATTTCTTATTGTATACATAAGCTGCTTTACATTGTTTCCAAAATGACATCTATACATCCATCTATACATCCATCCATCCATTCATCCATCCATTTTCTAAACCGCTTCTTACGTTTCCAGGTCGCGGGGAAGCTGGAGCCAATCCCAGCTGACTGCGGGCCTAAGGCAGGGTACACCCAGGACAGGAGGCCAACCCATCACAGGGCAACACATAGACATGGAATAAAATCTTGTTACATGAACATACTTTAAATTCAATTTTCCTTCTCTTACGATGTTTGGTTATGACTACAACAATTTTTTAGCAGGTTTTAAAAACCTTGAACAAATGTTGGAAACAATCTTTTTGTTATACACATACTTTACAGTCAGTGTGTATAGTCAATATCAAATATATGTATTTTTTATTTTTCATAAATCTATTAACATGCAATATTTGGTTTGTGTGTGTGTGTGTGTGTGTGTGTGTGTGGAGGTAAAAAGGAAAAGACCAAGGAAATCCAAGAGATTTCTTGGATGTGTGAACCTACATAATGGCTAATTAAATTCCAAAGCAAATCCAGCAGTATTTCATGACAGCTTGTGATAAAAACCCTATTGTGTTTAATGATATGCTGTGTGAATGTGCATGAGTGGAGATGAAATTAAAAGTGAAAGGCTGAGGGGAAAGAACTATATCTTACTGGTAGATATTATTGTTACTACTACTACTACTACTACTACTACTATTATTATTATTATTATTATTATTATTATTATTATTAATTTGTTGTTGTTATTATTATTACTGTTAATACTGCAAGATATCTTCTGGAAGTGTATTTTCACTTTTTTCTTTTTTAGTGACCCAAAGTACTAGATTGCTGGCCATGTATCACTCAGCATGCATTGTGTATATGTATGTGTGTTTTACTTGGTCATTAGTGTAACCTAATGTTATATTTTGTCATCTTGAGCAATATATTGAGTACACTCTTAAAAAGTTATAAGGTTTGGAGCAATGCCTTAGCAGAACTCATTGTAATTCCTCACTGAATCAACAGAAATAGTTCCCAATGGGGTCAGAATTGCTGGGGTGTTTTGTGTACTGTAGCAGTCCATGATATAAGAGCACTCATTGCAACATGGAATTTTACACTAGTGAGTAATCACCTGTGTTCAATATTCAATAAAGTACTGGCAACCCAACTAACTTTCACAATAATTAGTCGTTTTAATTGCAAGTCTGGTTTCTCATCTTGAAATGTCCAGTATTACAATATATATATAGAAATATGTATACTATATGTTCTCAATAGTTACTGTAAGTGGGATTGCAGTAAACCTACTACAAAATATCTTAATTCAGTTTTATATATTTACAGAACTGTAAGTACTGGCAGTAACTTTATGTGCATTTTGCAGGAATTTGTTTATGGTTCAGGGTTTGTGGTAGGACCAGGTTGAGGTTTAGGGTTGTAGTTGAGGTTAAAGATAGGGTTGGAGGAATTGATAGTGTATTTAATAAATTGTTAGCTGAGTGTAAAGCTAAATGAATATATGTTAAAGATGTGCTATCTAAAATGTGTACATCTCGAATTATGTTTAACCATGGTATTTTCTCTAGAACCATAGGTCTAAGCACAGAGCAATTTAGGAACCTTATTTTTAAGAGTGTATGGTTGTATTATGTCAGTGGAGCAAATGTAGCAGGAATCCAGAGCCTGTTCTGACATATGAGTGAACACTACCTCAAAACTATGCCTTTTTATATCCTATACAATACAATATGAATTCTTTAATTATTTGCCTTTTTTCCATCTGATTTATTGTGATTTTCAATATATCTAGTTTTACAAGTCATATACTGAATATGTCCTCCAATGCACTGATCTTCTTTTCCTTCTCTCTCTTTCTCTCATTAATATTATTGTTGCCAAATGTATAGCAATAGTGACAAAAACAAGAATAATGATATCCACACAGTCTATCAGATCTACCCTCCTTCCCTGTCTGTTTTATTCCAGTCGGAGTTCTCGCCCCTTTACTACTAAGCTACATGTGTCACAAGTGTTGCCTCCTTCACTTTATTACTGTGGTAAAATAAAGCCCCAGTATTGGGAAGTGAGGCCAGTGCAGAGAGACATTAACTACACTGTAAAATAGGAGATGCAGTAGAGGTTGTAAGGGCTTGTCATGCATCCATCCATACTGTGTGTGTGTGTGTGTGTGTGTGTGTGTGTGTGTGTGTGTGTGTGTGTGTGTGTGTGTGTGTGTGTGTGTG
>JBBPDA010000025.1:15318544-15332791 GCA_037974385.1 Arnoldichthys spilopterus
TGTGTGTGTGTGTGTGTGTGTGTGTGTGTGTGTGTGTGTGTGTGTGTGTGTGTGTGTGTGTGTGTGTGCGTGTCTGTCTGTGTGTGTGTGTGTGCCTGTGTGTGTGTGTGTGCCTGTGTGTGTGCATGTGTTCGTGTGCATGCATGCTCCCCTGGCTAAACGATGTGACCAGCACAGCGAGACAGTGATCCTTGACACACGTACAGGAACATTTATCCTCATTAAGGTCCACCTTTAATGCACCTGAGCTGTGATGCTGTAATATAATTTTTAATAAACCTGCTCTATTTCACCACAACCTTGCTGTTATGCTCCAACTGGGTTCTTACAGGCTCTTGGCTTGTAGAGTTCTAGCGAAAGCTTAGTTATATATACTGTAGAACCTTCTTCACACTCACTCTCATTTTCATCCACTGAAATATCCTTCAGGGCAGGGGTTTTCTTTTTACTGGGGACTGATGGGCAGCCCAAAAAAGCCTTATCCCAACATGAACCAATCATCATGTGCCACTGAACATACTGTTTCATACACGCGTCCATAGCAAAAAACGCAGTACAACTAAACAGCACACTGCCTGTAAAAGGAGTGAAAGAGGAGCAGACACGGGGGCAGCCATGGCCAATAGCTTAGTGAAGCTGATTTGCACCTGATTCAGGGGAAATGCACAGACTAATTTTCTACTAGTACTAGCAGCATTTCTGCAATGCACAAAAAGTACCTATCTGCGCTCATAAGGTCGTGCAGAGATATTCCAGTGAAGGTAATAATTAAGCCTTGAATAAGTTAATAATAATAGTGAATTTCAGCAGTTATGCAGTAACTCCCCTTGCTCACTGTTTGTGAAACAGAGCACAGCCTAGCATTAAGAAGCCTTTGCATAAGGGAACTGAAGTTGGTTGTTCTATGACATGACATTGCTCTAAAGAATTTTTTTATTTTTTTATTTATTGATTTTTAAGAATGTGGCACCTGCACCCCAACAGACATCCACAATTTGTTTCTCATTTCTTCACATGTATTGCAGATTTTAAATTGTTTAGCCATTTTAACCTCTAATAAGCATAGAAGAGTCTGTACTTTAGAAACAGAACACATCCAGAAGTGTAGCAGTGGCTTGTTACTCTTATTAGCTGTAAAGTAATAAACTCCAGATTGCCACTTGATGTCAACTAGAGCCTATAGGACTAAGTACACACTAATAAAATGTGAATTTAGATGTTTAGTTCTGGCTCAGTAAAGCATAATATCTGCTGGATCAAAATCTTTACAGGAGAAAAATCAAACTGAATTTGAGACGCGTCTCAAGGCTCAACTGTTGAACACTCACCTCAGCACATCGGTCACATACGAACTATTGGTACCTAATAACCAACTGAATGTCCCCCAGATAGTAATGTTCCAACTAGTTTAACTATAGCACTTGACATATGTATTTACTGTAGTAGTTGCTGTCTGTTTTTATTTATTTTACAATTAAGAGAAATGCATTGGACTGCCCTGTAGCACTCACTTCAGTGTTGCCCTGTGCAGCACTAATGATTGATTGTTTCCATTGTCTTGGAAGTCACTTTGAATAAAAGCGTCAGCCAAATGAATAAATATATTTTTTATGAAATCTTGACACAATGTAAATTTATGTGAAAAATAAAAAAATCCTGAAAATAAAATATAGGGCTTGGTTCCGACATCAATGTTTACAAGATCTTAATGCGATTATTAGTCATTTTCACATAACAGACCCCTGATTACAACAGAACATCCAGAGCTGTTTAATTTAGGTTTTACTGAACAAATTGGTCCTTAAAAACCCAAAATGTTTTGCTGTTTAAGAGATTACAAGGTTTTGCTACCTTATTATCTCAGATGGTTTATGCATTTCTGCAGTTTACAGGGATGGCAGTAATTCTGGAGAACACTGCCACCAATGTGGTTTTGGTGTTCATTCTATGCCATAGTGCTGGCACAGAAAGGCAGCCTATGAAAGGAAATAAACTGTTTTTACTCAAGTCTGAATTATCTCTCTAAGTGCTGGTAGTGATGTGCAGAGTGTCTGAGCATGCTAATGACCTCTTACTGCTGGTTGGCCAGGGCTGGATGGCAGCGCTGCTGTGGCTGGGCTTATAGACGTAGGCATGAAGGAGGTGCACCCAGGTGGAAGCTGAACAAACAGACTGTCAAGATTAATCACATCAAACCCTCTGATGGCCTCCTGCCTGCTCCTCACCCCCCATACCCCACTCTACCAAGGAACTGATGGGATGGAGGGGGTAGATTTAGGAGAGAAGAGGCCATACAGTCAAATGCCCACTGTTAAGTGAAAACTTGAGTTTTCAGTAAGCTCAGTACACCTTTATTTAACACCCCTGCTTTTAAACACATATGCCAAGTAACCGCTTTTGTCTGAGGAGCATCTCATGTAAAGCCAGGTCATTCACTACACACTGTAGCTAAATCTCTGACTCTTCTGTTGTGCATGCTTTAATGACTGTTCACCAGGTTATGTGGAGATGACTGTGTTTATTTATTAGTGTTTTAATCTGCTAACCAAAACTGATCTATTGCCTTGGAAAGTGTTAGTGATGACTATGACTATGTAATCACACACTCACATATATCAGGTATGTTCAAGCAGCCATTCTGAAGCTTGTGACATACCATTACTGTTCAAACAAAACCTTGTATCTAAAAATTGTAAATAGATAGATAGATAGCAAACAAGCAAATAAACAAACAAACAAACACCACCCTGGCCCAAAAAGGGCCAGTCCACATTTATTTATGCTGTTAAAGCTCAGATGTAGCTGGTTGCTGATCTCACATCGCCTTCCACAGGTACTAGTAATTTACAACCATAAATATACTAATTTTCAATGTATGTATATATATATATATATTATTGAAACATTTTTTTTAATTAGTAAACCCTTTATAAGGGAAGTCTTATTGTGAAGTGGCACCAATATGACACCACTTTGACAAAGACACAAGTCTGCTCAAGGCAGTCACTAACATAGTCTAGTCAAAGAATCACATTTTACCATAGTATAGTGTAATATCTCAAATGTAACATATTTTTTTATTTAATTTTATCACTGTTTTATTGACAGAAAAACAAAAACATTTGTAACAATATTGTCTAGATTATTGGTATAGATAGTATACTGCAGGTTCCCTGAATGTATTATACATTGTGCTTTATATGTGTATTTAATAGGTACATCATGTTTCGTGTTTGTCTCTAACTGTGAAAACAATATCTTTTATAGGATCATAAACCCATCTAATTTCAGAGCAGATGCTCAGATTATACAGCAGTTATGATATAAAGCTGTTAAAATGCAAGTTAAAGATTGAATCAGTATGTTCACACTGTATGTGTGTAGTATTTTATGGCTAAGGTGAGATCAGATTTGGGTTCCCTGTTGGGCTTTGCTGAGCTTGTTGAAGGTGGCTGTTTTTGTTGTGCTACTTGAACAGACATTTTGCCTCAAATGCCTTAGTATGCTGACCAGCCAGGTCTACTTCATATCCTATTCACTCCAAAAGCAGTTTATAAATTCCAACAGTGTATTTTGAACAGATTGCATTGCCGTAATACTACTTGTAACTCTAAATGAGTCTTCAGATGTCATTTCCAAATTTAGGACAGCTAGTTTGAAGAGTTCTTTAGCTTCTCTCTCACTCACTCACTTACTCACTCACTCTCCTTTTCTCTCATTCTCTCTCTGTGTGTATCCCTTGCTCTCTCTGCCTTTTTTATCAAGGGGGAAAATGCAATTACTTTTAGGTTAGAAAAACAAATGGCAAAAATTGCATCTTCACTGCTGCCAATCTGAAAGATTGGTCTTTTTTACAAGAAATGTGTTCTCTAATTAGTTTCCATACAGCTCAATGTCATTCAACAACTCACAGTCAAAGTGATTATACAGTTTGATAGCAACACTAATACACAACATTTTACTATGCCTGATAACATTTAAAATATTTCTGTCTTTCAAAGGCAAGGTGGTAATAAAGCATTTTCAGTTCAAAATAATCATTTTGAGTTGCCCTAATTCCAGTTAAGTGTACTTCTTCTTGGTCTTTCATGTTGACACAAAAAGTGTTGACACAAAAATCATTTTAAGTTTCATTACATTTTGTAAAAGATGTTTTTAATGGTTAACATTGGAAAGCATGTTTTTTTAAGAAATTGCCCTATTTATTACTACAATAGTAATGAAGTATATTACTCAAAAATAAGCACCAGAATCAAATTAATTTGCCAAGAATGTTAGCACACATGAAGAATTTGTTTCTGGCTAATGGTGTCTCTCTATTAATGCAGATAATGTAGATAGAATACAATGATACACAATATACAATAAACAGTATACAGTAGCAACATAATACAAATAATAAAAAAAATATATTATTGTATTTTAGATTCAAGATTCAAGAGTTTATTGTCATATGCACAGTAGAACAAGCAATTACGCTGGGTAACATAGTGCATATGTATTAGCAGGTAAACTGTGTAACACAGTGCATATATCAGTTGATATGCATGCAATAAAGCTACTTACAATATAATGCAACATAGCAGGCTGCTTCTCTAGCTATGATAATGATTCAACTTCTATCTGAAGGCAAAAATCTGTAAAACTACTTTTTATTAAGTTCCACAGGTCTCCCCCTGTCACAGTACTACCAAGCTAAGAGGATGAGGGCTTTGTAAAGCCACATCACATCACATCACTGTCAAACTGCTGCTAATGCAATGTCACTGGAAACCTCAACACACTTAGATAACAACATTTCTGTTCATTCTGTTAAGTCAGCTAACACCTGCACTGGCTAGCATCATGTCTAGTGATGGAGAGAGGGAGGGTCCATCCTACTTAGCCAGAAAGATTAGGACTGTCTTGGATCTGGCCATGGTTGACTGTTGCATCTCCGGGGACGAACTCCAAATCTCCTGATAGTAGGGACGTCATTTGGCAGTTATGGATGATGGTGGTGCATGGGTAGAGTTAGAATTTAAGTGAATAGTATATTTACACAACAAAGAAACTGCATGACAAATGATGGATGAATTGATGAATGGATGGATGGATTGATGGGTGAAAGGATGGATGTTACGGTATGAAGAAGTTGTGTAGCACTGTAACAGCACTAAATAAAGCAATGCATAATTTGATCTTTTTGGAACATTCAATATTCATTTGTTTCACTTCCGAACATAAGTTATCAGCAACAGAATATTTTTCGATGTGCTGATAATGTGTTTTTTCATTCGGAACTAGAAATTTTCCTGAGGCTGGACATCTCTGTAATAGATTCAGCCTGAAGGCAGTGTTTGAGGAGAGCAGAGGGTACAGTTGTGCCTACAGTACACACATTCTCCTTCCACAATAAACAAAACAATTTTCAAACCAATTTTCCCTCCCAAAACAATCTGTGTGTAATGGAGCAGGACAGAGGAAGCTGTTCTCTTACCCGTCCTCTTCCTCATGATGAAAAATCAAAGGAGTGTTGTCTGTGTGCGAGCGAGTCCCACGCGCTAGTGGTAGAAACAATAGAAACAATCTCTTGACTAGGGATGCGACTCCAACTCTGATTGTTTTTTCCACTTCTCGCCTTGCCTCGAATGCCCCTCAACACGATGCATGTCACAAACAAATTCAGATTCGCATGCTTAGTTTGCAAGGAGTTTTGCCCTTTGACAGCTGATCATCATACAGTTTATCTGTACACAATCCCACACAGAGATTTGTGTGCCTTTGGCTGCAATGCACAGAACAAAGAGTGGCTTTGTGCTTCTCGCTCTGAGAGTAGAGGCGGAACAAGAAGGTGCAGAGTGAAACGTCCTTTAATTCAAATAATGCTTGCTGTAAGAGTTCTCCTACATGATTTGGAGCGAGTTGCCTGCCAGGCTGTTCCCCTTTCTCCTCAGAAGGAGTGATCTACGCCGGAGGGCCACTGCTATGTTTCCCCGCTAGTGCTTAGCTATCACCTTAATGATGAACCCGCGACAGAAGCCACAGCTAGCAGCCAGTGGAGGCAGAGTTATGGCTGCGCTTGGTAACATATCGCGACCCGCCACACCGAAGATAACTGCAGGCCTTCTCCCTCTTCCCCCATCCCTATCACCCCGCAACTAACTCAAATGGCTCTTAAGTTACAGAGCTCTTCTTACTGTATACCATATATCTGCCCCTAGTGGAGCGCAATATTCTTATATATTCTTGTTTTTTTGACCAGCTGCAGCTCTACAACTTTACCCCTAAGGGTACACACCCCAAATGGGTCTGCATGCACACATTTGAACAGCCTGACCCTTGTCCTCTACCTGCAGATGGTTGGTCTTCACAGAATATGCAAATCTACAATTTTCTTAAAAATCTCTAACTTTATAAGAAAATTATAAAAAAAATGTCCTGTTAGCCCATGTACTTTTGTAAAGTTTTATACAGTACAGATTTTGGTATTTTCAATAATTTTACAAAAAAACATGGCGATACAAAGTTTCAGGAGCCAATGGTAAAACAAAACAAACATTCAGACATGACACTGAGAATACATGACACCAGTTATCTGGCTTGGATGTACTCTTCTACAAATAAACTGTACTTTGTATAGTTATTAATAAATATAACTTATTATTATTTTTATTAATAATATACTAAATGTTAATGCAAGAATTCCACTTTCAAATCATCAATGCAAAGAATATAATTGCCAAAGACTTTAGGGCCATAAAGGTGTTTTTTGGCAAACGTGTCATGAGCTCTCTGTCTTTGTAGTGGTGGAATAATGAATGACCTTATCTGGGGCAAGTAGGACCTGCAGTTTCTTAGATGTTCTTCTGGGTTCCTTTGTGACTTACTAGATGAGTCATTGCTAGGCCCTTGGAGAAAGTTTGGTAGGTATACCTATTGTGGTTCACTACAGTCCTAAACCCTAGGAATGGCTTTCTAGACTAAATCACTGTTTGCCTAGACTTCTAAGTGTACTTCACATTGCTGGAAAGGTTCATAGGGCTGACAAGCTTGGGTGTGTCTTACTATATTTGGTTAAGCACACTACACCTTCTGCACATTTCTTCCCTCAAGCACACTAAAGCCAGCTTCTACACTTTTTTCCTTAATCACATACCTTTTCCACATTTCTCCCCTGAATCACACTACACCTTCTCCACATTTCTTAACTCAAGCATACTAAAGTCAGATTCTACACTTTTCTCCTTAATCTTATACATTCTCCAAATTTCTTTTCAGTTACATTAATATTCTTCACTTGTTTCCTTAATCACACGAAATAATCTCCAAATCTTTCCCCTGAATCACACTACACCTTTGTATGGAACAGGGAAGACCCCCTCCGGTTGAGGGGGGATTGGCGCCACCCAGCGGTCGGCACGGCCACCGTCCCCCGAACATTGACTGTCCCAAGTATTTTCAGGTGCAGCTAGTTAGCCCCCTGATCACCTGGGAATATAGGTAGGGACAGAACACGGGTAGGCATGGAGGATACTCGTTGTACGACGTCGAGACATCCAGTGTAGGGTCAGTATCGAGTGAGCAGCCCCAGGTAGGTGCTGCTTAGGCATCACTTAGTTGTAGGACACGTATTGAATGTGCAGCATCAGGTAGGCGCTGCTTAGTTGTAGGACACATATTGAACGAGCAGAACCAGGTTGGTGCTGCAGAAGAAGCGCTTAGCTAAGCGTTAGCATGATAGGATAGGATATCGAACTGTGCATGGACTGAGCTGAGCTTAGCTCCAGCAAAGGCAGCGTTCACCGAGCGCCCCTCAAGGCTTTCTCCTACAGAGCGCTGTAGTGCCGGTTCCCGTGCCGCTGGACAACCTTCGTGACAACATTCTCCACATTTCTCTCCTGAATCCCACTACACTTTCTCCACATTTCTCTTATGAATCACACTACACTTTCTCCACATTTGCCCTGAATCACACTACACCTTCTCTACATTCCTCCCCTGAATGACACTACATCCTTGTCTAGATTTCTGCAACACATTGCAAAGTCTTCTTTGGATTTATCCTTTTAAAAGACCACCTTCTTTTCCACCAAAATACACAACAGCAGCCTTCTTCACAGCTGATAACTAAAATAATTAGAAAAGGCATGAATTTAGTTCATTTATGTAGTGTAACTGAGCCTAATTTACATACAAGTATGAACACTGCACTAAATATGCCTTGATACAACCGCAATGTACATACAATGCCTCTGAAATAAATGTTTATTTACTAAAACAGTAACTGTGCACTGTGCACAAGAGCAGAACGTCTGCATAGGATTGACTATTAACACATCCTCCTCTGGTTGACACCGGATGGCAATCAAGTAAAGATCAGTCAAAAAGATAAAAACAGTCTCAGTTTATGAAGGTTACGGCCATTTCCAATGTTTACAATGATTAATTTAAATGTATTATGTAAATATAAATAAAATTTGAATTTGACACCTGCAACACACATGTAAAATAAAATGTTGAGACAGAAGCATTTTTACTACTGTGTTGCATTTACATTACCTTTCCTTTTAATTACACTGTTTAATTGTTTGGGAACTGTGGAAGTGTAATTTTTGCCACATGCTGTGGTGACCATTGTATGATGCTCTTCTTCATGAAGCTCCATACATTTAGATCTGGGCTGCTGGCAGGTCTGTCAAGCACACACACTCTATCTATGGAGCCACTGTTGTAGCATGTGCAGAATGAGGCATGGCATTGTCTTGCTGAAATAACCCTGGACTTTCCAGGAAAACACACCGCCTTGATGGAGGTGGCTGGCTGAAAGTTGGACTCAACTGATGACTTTATATATATATTAATAATAATGAGCATATTGTACTATATATATATATATTGTGTGTGTGTGTGTGTGTGGGTGTGTGTGCATACACTCCTTCCTGAACTTGTGAATAAGAACCTGACACTGAACCAGAATCTCAGGTTTGGGGGTTGTGGAATGTGCAGCTTTTCACACTTCAGCTGAGAGCAGATGCATAACAAAAGCCTTCATGGTGCATGAGAAGGGGGCAGGCTTGTGGGCAGACTTATGGGTGGGCAATACGACTGGGGGGGTCAACGATGAGAGACTGGTCAATCCCGGCAATCCCAGTGTTAATTCATCTGAGATGAGCTTGTATGCAGAGAGCTCAGCTGTGTTTCTTTATAGTGTTGAAGTATGGTTTTCTCTTTATGTAATAGAGTTTCAGGTTGCACTTCTTGATTCAGCAGTGGCCTGTGTTAAGTGACTCTGGTTTTCAGAAGTCCTCATAAGCTCATGTGGCAACATTTGTGCCCACAGCATAGGTGTAATAGAGTTTCAGGTTGCACTTCTTAATTCAGCACCTGATGACTTTAAGGGATTTTGCAGACATATCAAAGTGGGTGTCCTTTTCTGGGTCCATAGTCCCATGGACTACATCCTGGTCTCAGACTTGCTGTTTTTAGACTTTTAAAAAACCTGTTTTTTTGCTGTTTTTGCTTTAAAAAAAAAACAACCAAATAACCAATGGTTATTTCAGCAAGACAATGCCAGGCCTTGTTCTGTACATACTACAACAATGTGGCTTTATTGTGCTACCTTTTAACACTAGCTACATTTCCAGAGTTTATTGGTAGTTACTGTTTTTATCCACTTTACTAAAGTGATTCTCTCTGCATCACACATGCCAGCAAGTTTTGTACTATCCACACTTTTACAAAGGAAGCATGGATTTATATACTGGTAGACTAACTGGTTACAGGTGTTAGTAGTTAACAGCAGCTGCTAAACCATTGTAGTAATCTTTATTTGGGAGTGAAGCAGTGGTTTTAAGCTAGTTTATCGAAATGAAGCCAGTTTATGCATTAAAAGATGGAGCAGAGGAACGTATCCACATGCCCTTGTTGTGAAATATAACATTAGCCCTTAGGCTAATTTTAAATATGGAAGTAAATGTGAAAGAGAACTATAGTATCAACTATGGTATGAGACCACAACCTGCTATTTAGTTCCATAAAAATTTTACTTCACAAGTAAAGAAATGGTGCCTTGGATTTTCCTCAAAATGTTTTTTGTGTTCAGTACTTACCAAAAGTGATCCAAGGTAGGACAACTGGTAAATTAGCGACAAGGTAATGGGCACCAAAGGGTCATTGATGCATGTAAGGAGTGAAGGCTAGCCTGTCTGAAAAGATACTGTAGTTAAAAAGTGAATGCTGACTCTGATAGAAAGGGACCAGAACACACAGTGCACCACAATCAGAGCTGTTTCAGCAGCAAGAGGGACCTACTCAATATTGCAAATTTCCCACTTCTGGGACTAATGAAGGTTTATCTTATCTTATCTTATCTTATTAGACAGGTGGTATTAATGTTACGGCTAATCAGTGTATTCATTCCTTGTAATGTTTTAAATGTAATTAATAACTATACAGGCTAATGTCAGGAATTATAAGGTGTTGTATATGCCATGCAACACATTGTATGTGCATTATAATGAAAACAGTCACAAAAAGCTCAGTGCGTTGAGACCCCCTTTTAATCTAAGCTGAGGACATACCATCATTAATGTCAAAAAAGTTTATAAAAAAGGGATTAAAAAAATCTGAAGTTTAGGCTTATGCTTTTGTTTTTCAGCAGGCCTCCTGCAAACCCCTATTCTTACCCTCAGGTTGGGAACCACTGTGCTAGTCCCGGAATGTGTCATACTGTGGCTTAACAAGCAATATTGCTGAATCATAGCTTGTAACTACATGCGTGCTGTGCTCTAAGCAACAAGCTGTTACTCTCTGTAGACTCGCAGTCAGAATACCACCCTGTGTGGGACAGTAGGCGGGCAATTTGTTTCAGTCGTGCTGCGCCATACTAGTCACAATCTACAAGATCCTCTAGTTTGGCATCAGCGGAGGCCGACTCAGACCTGTTATGAGGTTTCGTTTCGCAGCATGCGGCATGATTTAATCAGGCCGTTTGATGTGCAGTCTATGTGCAGGGTTTGTACATTCAAACAACTGCATGCACACACGGTTGTGTGTCAATGACCACGTGCCCAAAAGCCTATTCATGTTGTAAATGAACCCAGTGGAGAGGAAAGGAGAACGAAGAGGGGGTGGGGGAGCAAGAGAATTTCTGTCACAAATCCCATCTCCTTGACAGCTGTCATCACTCACTTTTTGCTGGGAAAAAAGGCTGGTTTAATTCTGTGGGTAGATGGAGAAAATAGTATTGAATAACCCCCTTGGTCAAATATTTTTTCAGGATTTCAGGCACTGTGATAAATTAGGTGCCCTCTGGATCAATACCTGCTTCTTTCTTCATAGCTCAAGATGGGATTTGTCAAAATAGGAACTCAAGAGAAGCCTATTGAGTTCAGTGTCTGAGGTGCGACTGTAATTTCGGAAAGGTAGAAGGCAATAGGAAGTGGTACATGTGTGAGAGTTGTGAGGTTTGTATCTTTTTATTTCTGTCTGTACAAAATATTTCCCTGTGTAAAAGTAAGGGCCGTGTGTGGAGAATTGAATTCATGCAAATATTCATGGTCTGGTTATTTAGACACATTTCATTTGATTTATTTGATTTTGAAGCTGCATTTGCTCTCAGCAATCCAACTTCTTCCGTAACATACAAAACCTTGCCTGACATCACCAATGTTGGGCAAGTTACTGAAAATGATCAGTTACAATAACTAATTTCTTTTTTTACCAAGTACTGTGCATGAAAAGTCATTTGTTACTAAGGAAAGCCACTTGCATTAATTCAGGTTTCATTGACAATGCTGTTTTTTTAGCCAGACTAAAAAAAATAGCAGCACTTCCTCGGCTACGGCTAATAGGTCTAAGCCTGGGCCGTAACCATGTGGTAATGATGACAGAGAGTTCACAGCCCAGCTTGGCTAGATAGAGAGCAATTTGTAGCCTGTGTAATGTAAAAAGCCAGATTTTGGGAATACTTTGGGTTTTCATCCATAGACAGCAAAATTGTGCTGCCTTGAGACACAGTGGTAAGCAAGCTCTGTAAACTACAAATTAACCTACCTTTAGTCTTATAGACATAATAAGCAAAAATAAATACTCAAGTGGTTTGTTGGGATGTTTGAACAAGGTTTCACTATTCTAATCACTATAAACAATGACCAGTGAACCTAGACATACCTTCTCAATGTACGAAAAACATTGGCCAATTTAAATATAAGCTTTATTTGTTTTTTTTGTCTGTGTTTGTTTATTTGAGTCTTTTATTTATTTCAATTGTTTATATGACAATGAACTGGAAGACATGCATCAAGACTCTTTTCAGTCCTGGCTCCCCAGTGGTGGAATGAACTTCCTCTTGTTATCAGAACTACTGAGTCCCTTGCTGGCTTCAAACAGCGACTCAAACCGCATCTCTTTAAGGAGTATCTAGGAAACTAACTAGCTTCATGTTTATTTTGCATTTATTCCTATTGTCTATTTATTATTTATTGTTTTCTCTTATGTCTTTCGAGTTCACAGGTTTGACAGGGTTTATTATGGTGTGTAACTTATCTAGTCTTAGTAGAATGACATCTGTTGATGTGTTTAACCCTACAGATAGAAGAACCGACATGGACTACAAAGCACTGTTATTCATTGCTCTGGATGAGAGCATTTGCTAAATGCTGTAAATGTAATTTCACTGTGATGCTTGCAGCAGGCCTGGGCGCTTGCGTTACTTTCACTTGCTGCTTGTGGTACTACACAAGGTTTTGTGAGTAAATTTTACTTTACGGTGTGTTGTTACAGATTTGTTTACTGATTAATTTTATTTCTCTATTTGCTAAGTGAGAAAAATGCTGAACAGGCTGTTCTGTAGTATTCGAGTTGTTGTTTAGTGGCTTTTTGTATGTAAAATCTTACAGAGGAAGTTTTAATTTTTTTCAAAATCTCTGTATAATTTAATCATTATGTTGTAAACAAGGTAATTTCAATGAAGTTTAATGTGAAATGGTTCATTTTAGTAATTTTTTTTACTGTCCATGTTTCCATATGAGTTTTTGCTGTTGTGTTGTGGTACACTAAATCTTCAAAAAGTAAGTATTATCTGGGGACTGTTTTTCTTCACAATGCCTTATATGCACCTCTTTTCTATTAATGTATTCTGTTGTCTCAGACATCAGGCAATGTCTCCATAACCATTTCATGTAATACATTTATGTAAGGTAGCTTTTAGAGGCGTTGGATGCCTTGGGCATTTGCTTCCTGTCACTATCACTGTGAACAATTTTGATTAGGTTTTTCTATAATGGAGCATTTCACATCAAACCACACTGAATGACTATGTTTACATATGAACAACTTATTAAACTATACAGATGTTTTGAAAAATCAGTTGAATTCTTCCTTTAATACAGATTTATTCCCAGTCACCATAGCTTTCCCTTCAGCTGTCAATGCTTAAAGTGCCAATTTACATGACGCACCAGCGACAGCCTTGTAGGAGTGGCATATGAATTTACATTAGGCCTGTCTTTACCCCGGCTTTGTGCATGTTAATGGGGTAGAGTCTTAATTAAAATGTCAAGGTGGCGTGATGTCCCATTACGCCTCTGTGGCCCCCCTCTTCTCCTTTTCTCTTTCTGATCCTCCCCCGGGACCTATTAAGCACTGGCCGGAGTGATATGAAGTTCAAAGGGGTGAGTCTGAAGGTTTCCCACTCCGCAGCTTCTCTCCTCTGCTATCCCAGCATCCTCCCTGCCTGACCTTTAGCAGACAGCATCCGCGCTAATGCACTTGCATATCTAATGAGCAGGTCAGGGATGCTCTGACAGCCAATGTGTGTGTGATAAGATGCTTCCCCACACCACTTGCCTGTCTTTAAATGTTACAGCCTGCCCCACTCTCTCTCCCTCTGCCTCTCTCTCTCACTCTTTCTCTGTGTGTGTGTGTGTGTGTGTGTGCAGGGGGAAAAGGTTGCTGAGAAGGACAGGGCGCTAGCTGCTTTTCATAAGTGGGTACAGTGGATGCTGTCAGTGAGTGGGAGGAAAATTCTAATGAGGCTTTCTCTTACACATGTAATATAGTTTTGCTCTCATAAATCACGAACCGCTGGCAGCATCAATAATGTTTATGTGGTCATTAAATGCTTGAGCTCATGCTGATTGTTTGACGTC
Organism: Arnoldichthys spilopterus; assembly: GCA_037974385.1. Taxonomy (NCBI): domain Eukaryota; kingdom Metazoa; phylum Chordata; class Actinopteri; order Characiformes; family Lepidarchidae; genus Arnoldichthys; species Arnoldichthys spilopterus. The sequence goes on from JBBPDA010000025.1 coordinate 15,332,677, forward strand.
CTTGTCACAAGGGTTAGATCTTCAAGGAGTTTCTTTCTCTCTCTCTCTCTCTCTCTCTCTCTCTCTCTCTCTCTATCTCTCTCTCTCTATCTGTCTCTCTCTCTCTCTCTCTCTC
>JBBPDA010000025.1:15333923-15347702 GCA_037974385.1 Arnoldichthys spilopterus
TCTCTCTCTCTCTCTCTCTCTCTCTCTCTCTCTCTCTCTCTCTCTCTCTCTCTCTCTTTCTCTCTCTCTCTCTCTTTATCTTTAGAAAACACTAATTTCTGTTTGGGCCAGGCCAGCAATTCTCTACTAATTAAGCCTAAACAACACAGCAGTTTCTATCCTTGTACAGTTATACATATTTAGACATGTTATGTAAAAAGAATCAATGGAAAATATCACAAATTTAACCCATCACACATGCATTTGTGGAGCAGCATGCAGCTATAAACCCGGGGAGCAGCATAGAGGGCTGTATTTTGCTCAAGGGTACCAGGACTACCAACTTGTGACTTTCGGTTCACAAGGGCAATGTTCTAACCACTAGGCCACCACTGCCCAGTTTAACAGTTGAACATGGCAGTCTAGTTGCCCTAAGCTAAAGAGGTGACTGTTAAGAACAGCATGTAGTTTAAACCCTGAACTGCAGAATTATTACTTTATTTATTGCTTTTATGACCAACACATTCTTCAGTTATTACTGCCCGTCAATATTTAAGAAAGTTAGTACATAGGGACTTCTTTGTACCAACTGGGAAACTGCTTTAACATTAAAATTTACTTCTGACACAAACACAAGACACAGTATTAAAATGCGTAACAGGTAAACAAAATAATTAGAAATCTAGTCAGTTTCTGTAACCAGAATAAAATAATGTATTCAGGTCCAGCATTAGTTGGTCATATATGACTTAATTTGCAATAACATAGTAAGGTTTGTATGCATAAAAAGCCTGAGTAAAAACAAGAACTATATAGTCAGCTTAAAATAATTAATAATTACAGTTACATTACTTAAGTCAAGTCATATAGGTTGTGCAGTTAGCACAGTATATAATGTAATGAAACACTATTCCTCCAGGTAACTGAAGGTTCTGAAGATGAACCCTTGAGGGCACCAGCACAGAGACATGAGGAGTACCACCACAGAGACATGAGGGGTACCACCCTAATGATATTACCTCCTCAGTAATAATAATACATCCTTACACTCTCAGAAAATAGGGCACGAATACTGTCACTGGAGCACAAATTTAATGCCTTAAGTACAAGCAAATGCACTCTCATATTTGCTTACATATCCCCTTGCCTTAGTAACAGAATCAGTCTTGTCAGAAAAGGATTACATCAGTCTCTTGAGATAGTTCCTGTCTATGTAAGAGTGTACAGAAATAGACAAGAGTAATCCATACCTGACAGTATTGGTGCTGTCATTTAAGCAAGGAGCAACCTAACCAAAAATTTGAAAAGATATATTGCTTGTGACTACTGTTTTGTCAGGGGAGCTTGGTTATGAGAGTGTGGGCATCTCACATGGCGTTACTGTTCATGATGTTTTAAGTAATCATTTTGAAATCAGTTTACTACCCAATCAGTAGTCCAACCCATTTAATGTAGATTTGGTTTTCAGTTTTTTTTTTCTTTTTAAACCACACTTTATCAAGTCAGTGGAACAGATTTGAAGTCAGTTAGCATTAGCACTCAATAAGATGAATATCATTTAAACATCTATGACTAAAGTGTGCATAAATAATATCATACTCACCTAAATATAGACTTTCATAATCCCAAAAGGGTAAAACATGGTGATGGCAGCTTTGTGTAACATTATGGCAGCGCATGGCTGTCACTACATTTCTTTATCTTTAGCCTGGCAAGTTGCTAGTCCCCCCACCCACTCGGGACAGGCTGGAGCATGCTCATCAGGGATTCGCAGCACAAAGCAGTTCCCTTGATAGATCTCTCACTGCTGCTCTTTGGCCCTGCAGCAGACCCGCAGCCTTCAGCAAGGCCGTCCGTAAGAGACCTGCACTGTCTCTGCTAAATCCTCAACCCCCTACCCCCCTCTTCCCTAGACAATTATCTCTGAGCCTGCCACAGAGCGACTCGTCCGGGGTCAGTGCTCCCCGGCCCTGCCTAATGAAGCGAGCCATGCCTGCTGGGGCCGTAATCACCAGGGTATGCATACATCTACCGCCACGCCTCATCAGCGGAGATTACCATTCACAAATCAATGAGGGGTGCTTGCCCCCCAAAACTCTACAATTCGTTCAACGCACGCAGGTTAGAGCTCATCCGTAGCTCATCATGGCAACGGAAGCAGCCATTGTTGGGTTCCCCAACCAAGCCTGCCTAGATTCCACCAGCGGCTGTAAATGTATTTGTCCCTTTAAATTAAATTATGAATGATATTAAATCCATTGAGAGCAGAGTCATAATTTCAATCAAAAGCTAAACACAATCTTGATTTCATGCTCTATATTAAACTACGTGGCGGTAAGCTTAGCCAGCACTGCAACTTGAACTGTGCATAAACACACACACACACAAACTGTCCCCTGCTTCAGTGGCCCCATCTTATTAAAGGCCGCTGGTGCAGCTACTGAGGAGCTATCATAAGCTTTTTATTATTGACTCAGAAAATATGATAATTTGGAAATCAAATGCCGCCTTCCACCGGCTCTACCGTCACTTTCAATTTGAGCAATGCTTCCTTGCTTTAATAGGAGCAATGTGATAGAGGAAACTTCATAAGCTTCTTGAGTTTCTTCCTCCTACCCCCCTTCCCCCAACATATATTTATTTATTTATGTTTTTTAATTAGAACATTATAATTGAGGTCCCTCACCTATTGCACCTATGTAAAAAAATAAAACAAATTTAATTAAAAGCTGTATCTCCTTTCATTGAGGAAATTGAATTATGTTTGAAGTGGGAGAGATTGCAAACTGACAACATGTTTTCTTTATTAACTAAGCTCCACATATTATTTCTTTCCCACACCTGAAGAATTTCCATTTAATTTTTACTGGACTGATTTTTACCCATTACTAATTTAACACCAATAATCTTAGAAATGAGCGAAGAGAAGCAGGTTTTCTATTTCATGCAGGAGGTGACTGAGAATAATATAGAGTGTGTTAAAATAATGCTCATAGGTTCCTCCACATTTTTTAAAAGAATAATTAATTATATGGTTTTTTTGTGACACCATCTAGAAACCACATTTCTTGGGGAAACAAACTCCCCCACACACACAGTTCTTTAAACAAATAAGCATGTCCAATGGAAACCAATATTTTTTTCAATATATTTAAACATGCAAATGTTTCACTCTTTGATACAGTGCCTATAGATAAATGTGATTTGTTTCAACAAATGACACATAATACTTTATTAAAAGTTTTTTTTTTAATTATGCAAATATGCAGATAACAGATCAGTAACACTGCAATAGTAATTAAAGCCTTACATTTACCACATCTTTAAGTCTATAAAAGTAGAATCAGGTGTTGTAAATTAGGTGCAACTGATGCCATTATAACCTTCTGCTGGTGGAACCTGTTTTACTTAAACTTGACATCTAGGGTCTGGTGCTGTCTTTGGTGAAGTCTGGTGTCATCTTGCCAAGATCTGAACCGGTCTCTAAGGTCTTCCAAAAAAAAGCTGTGGGTGCCTATAAGTGTGCTGTAGATTTCAAATGATTGGCAGTTTCTCTAAATAACTCTTGGTGTGAAAGTGCATATGTCTCCTATCTGAAAGAGATTGGACAAATTTGACCTGCATGGGAGATGTGCCAGGAAAAGTTGGCCACAGTAACAGTACAAATGTCTAGCAACGACCAAAGATGAAGAGAAGGACCACACTCCAACTGTGAAGTGTGAAGTGAAAGTGACTCTTTGTCATTGTGAACACACTCAAGCACCACGAAATGCAACCTCTGCATTTAACCGATCACACGTGCACACGTGGAGCAGCGGGCAGCTATCAACAGAGCCCAGGGAGCAGTGTAGTGGGACTTGCTCAAGGGTACCTCAGTAGTGCCCGGGCCGGGACTCGTGTGGTGGTGGAAATGTATGGTTTGGTGTATATCTCAGGGATTGGGCAGCTTGCAGCGATTGATTTCGCTATGAATTCTTCATCATATTAAAGAGTGCTTGAGGATAATGTTAGGCCATCTGTCCAAAATTTTACACTGAACCAAAGGTGGACCTTTCAGAAGAATAATGATCCTAAGCACCCTAGCAAGTCCACCAAGGAATTACTCAAAAAGAAGGGGAGAAACATTTAAAAAAGAAAAAGAAAGGAACAACATTTAAAATGTTTTGTGGAAATGGGCAGAATATGTAAGAAACTCTTAAACCTGCAAATTAAGGAAGTTTGCATGAAAGAGTGGTAACAAATTTCAACAAGCCAACTGGTGAAAATGTATGCATACATAATTTTATTTCTGCTAAAGGCAGACTAATTTCTGAGATTAAGTATGACCTTTTTTCTCCACAGAAGAATTTTAGTTCTGTTGATATTTTTATGGAATAAATGATTGAAAAAGCTTCTTGTATTTTTTTGTGTAGGCATTGTATGACAGAAAGTGTAATGTTTGCTTACTCAAATATGGTGAAAAAATCTTGGTATGTTAATTTTTTACATATGACTCTACACATACACTGTAATTTGAAAAGGGTCATACAGACTCTTGCATATGACTTCATATTTAGCTCTCTGAACATTAATAAGGCCAGGAAAGTCCTTTCCCCCTTCATCTACAGTAACCTATAGATTTTCAAATCTGGTTTTTCGCCTCTTCTCCTAAGGGATTCCCAGAAAAATCCCCACATAATCCGCTCTCTGGCACATCCCAGGCCTGCCAATGACATATCACGGCTTGCTGAGTAATTCCCTCACCCCCAGTCTTCTCCCTGTGCTGGACTGGAGTGACCAGAGGAAGCTGTGATAGCCTTTAAGTCTCACAGTGCCGGGGTAAGAGTGCCGAGCCTTTTCCCGGAGTACAGATGGGGGTAAGAGGGAGAGAGCAGCTCTGGCTGGCTAGCACTACTGATGCGGAGAGCCTGGGATAAGCCTGATCCAAGCTAATCCTTCACACATGCCGCTCTCCACCGATAATGGCCGCACTCTCTCCAGCCCTTATCAATCCCACGCTGCCGCAGTATTACCTGGTATGCGCTCAGCCTGATGGAAGATTTCTTTGCCTAAAGCCCAGGTGCCGATTGCAGAGGCATGTGTCCATGCAAGAGAAGGAAAACAAGCGAGCTCCTCCGGTTGATATTTTTATTAGACATGATAATCAGTAGGATCAGAATTATATTCCTTAGGATTAGATGCTAAAAAAAAATAATTAATTTCAGAGTTTTAAAAGTTGGCCAACTTCTTTTGTTAAAATAGTCTGATATGAAATGCAATATTTTAAAGAAAAAAAAATTACAGAGATGGGGGAAACCCAATGTTTAATATAATTTCAGAATCCCTCTGAAATCTACCTAATTTTAAATACACATCCAAGGCAGAGAGGTATAAGCAGGTAAAACAGGACCCACAGGAATCATATTAAACATCTCTACGTATTACACGCTGTATACACAAATGTTTTTCACATCGGTATTGCTTAAAACCCGGGAAAATATGTGTAGGTTCCCTGGTAATTTGTATTGTGGCCATTGTGACCTCTGATCCACATCATATCACCACTGTAAAGACATTACAGGACACATTTTTACACAAAAACATGGAGTCACGCACCTGACTTCTTTCATTCACCAGAAGAAGTGGTTTGTTTTACAAATCTTAGCTCAGCAATGCAATGAGATATTTTCACAAATCTATCATTTAAATCAGCTTTATGGAAACTCAGCTACAGACTAATGGGCAAGCCAAGGGTAATGTTGCTCAGGAAAAACTCCCTAAAAGCATGCAGAAGAACAATTGAGCGTGACCTCTCAAAGGAAAAAAAAACTAACCTAAGAACACGAGGACACTAAAAGGAACCAAGATTCAAAAGAGAAAATCCTCTTTCTCTGGACTGCAAAGGACAGAACAATTTTCATTCAAGCAGCACAAACTTCTTCACACTTACATTACAAAAATAGTTTGTTATACCTGTAAATAGAAATCCACTAAATAATTCTTTAGAGAGTCAACAGTTTTTCTAGGGCATTTAAGGTTGTAATCTCAAATTGAGGTACATACTGAGGAAAGATCAATGGGCTATGAGAGTTTAGATAAGTCTATCCAAAATATATCTGAAAAGATATATATAAACTGTGTTAGACATCTGCTAGAAGACCTACTTGTTCTAATGTTAAAGAACTCTCAATTTCAATATTGATAAGGTACTCATGGTGAAGTCTGGCAGCAATGTATCCTGCTTTTATAGAAATATAAATCCATACATTGGAAGCCATGTTCAAACACTATAAATGCACTTGAGGAGAAAGCTTTAATGACTTTAGGCATGGATGAGGCATTATATGTGTAATTAGTGAAGGATTTTTCAAGGCAAAACCAACCATACATATTCATAGAGCCATAAGCCACATCAATGATTGACCAAACACCGTGAGTCAGAGCAAGAATTGTCTAATTGTGTGATGTGTCAATTTAATGATGTGTATCATGTGATTTAGACATAGAGGAACACTTTGACTTAATGGGTATTTATACGCAGAGGAAGCATGTAGTGTGGCCTGGTATTGTACACGTATGCAGCTCCAGTGTGCTTTATGGAAAACAGATGCTGTTTCGGCCAGGGGGAATTTCTCTCCCACGATCTTAAGGAGAGAAAAGTGAAAGATGGAAAATTGTTGGAGGCAAAAAGAGGAGAGCTAATGGATCAAAATTACCCCCGTCAGAAAGTTTTGACGACCGCTGACGAAATTGCTTTTCTACCCCCCTCCCCACCCAGTTTCAATATGAGAAGCAGACAGAGAAATCCATCTGTAACGCGGCCATTGTCATCACCTCGCAATTTACACCCATTCCTCTCAACAGCGGTTCCTGTGCTTGATGGCGTGATAAATTAATCTTTTTCCGTGCCACTGCGTCGATTCTTTTAAGAGAATACATTAAGAGGCGTTAGAGACATTTTTTTTTTCCTGGAGTAAACATTTTTTTTCTCCCTCTCAGTCACCATGACAAATCATATTCTCTGGAGATGAAGAGAAAGGGCCTGAAAAAGGGGAAAAATGAGAGGAAAGAAGGATGGAGGAGAAGGGGGGGGAAGCCATTTGGAGAGCTGTCGCGCTAGCCGGATCAGTCAGCCTGCATTGTTTGACTGAGTGCTGTGCACAAGCCCTGTGCCAATGACAGTTGTGGTTGTTGTTAAAGAATTAAGTGTGACCTTCACTCTAATCATGTTAGACATTGGAGGCAATGCGCTTAATCATCAGTCACTCAGCACTCGACAGAGTGGAAAGATGGTCCAACACAAACAGAAGAGGAACAAACAGAAGAGCATGCTGGCGCTCGGACCAGGGCGTTGTTAAAATGGCACTCTTTCATTCCACATCAGTGCTGTGAATGTCCTTCATATGTAATCTCCGAAACGAGTGCCATGGCCCTCTCTGATTCCTCCTGGCATGGAAATGTGTTAAAGGCAGGGGCTGGGGCTGGAAACACAGCATTGAGGGATGCGATGAAAGGGTCTGATCCCTGTCTTAAACGTCTGGCCCAGGAGGGACACCATGTCTCAGAGGTATTGCACCGGATACTGTGGATCCGTGAACTGTGACAGAAGACAGTTGGGGTGGGGAAAGTGCTTCAAGGAAGAGAGAGAGTGAGATGGGGTGGGGATAGTGGTAGAAAGAGGGAGAGAGAAATAAAGGCTTCTTACATGCTTAGTACTAGATAATTGCCGGCTTGGATGTCTGGTCCAAGAAAAAGTGTTTAATTTATGGCCCACCAAAAAGAAGTGTTCTTTTGTAGCATCAGTTGCAAGCACATGCAAGCTTTACAGAATATTGGCATACATTGTAATTAACCTAATGAAAATTATAGCACAAGCTAATTTTTTCCCTTTCTTTTAGGTTTTAGGTCAGGTTTCATCAGACATATCACATACCTGGGCTTCACCAATCCACATGAAACTTGGCATGATTGTAGCCCTACATCACTGATACAGAATAATAGGTTTGTGTCCATAAGAAGTCTTGTCCCTTCATGCACCCCTTAAATCAGTATAGGTATAAAGCTCTTTTTGGTCAATTGCCCGACAACCATTTAGCTGAAAATAGCAAAATTTGTATGTTAAGTTGGCCTCTAGGAGTCACATGGCCTTAGCTTTTTATAACTCATTTGTGAGGCAGTGACAAATAGTAAATAATGTCACTTATTCAACATTTCACTAGCCAATATCTTGTGGAGCAAATGTTCAAAACTTTACAACATTGGACATGCTGTGTCATTACCACATTCTTTGGAAGCCCATCAAATTTTGTGAAACCTTGTCCATAGAAGGTGCTGTAACTGAGACATATAAAAATGAACACGTCGTACATTATGCATGTTTTATCATTACAGAAATAGTAATAAACTGCATTCCTAATAGTGAGGCACTGAAATACAAATTTGTGGGTGAAACTGGAAATTAGGACAAACTGGGCCAAAGGCAAAAATAAATAACAGTTTAAATCAAATAATTTTGCTAAAATTATTGCAGTTTTAAAGGCTACATGTCATGTAATCATATTCTTCCTGAGAACAGAGAACAGTTTTTCATCCAGGAAATTACATTTTTTCATGGTTAGCTTAAAATTTACACTTTGGCCAAAAATTGTACAAAAGCTATAGCTACAGATGACATCAACTAAAGATACAGAGACGTTCCTGTCTACAGCTGTTGTTCTGCTGAATTCAGTATATTAAGCATGACAATGTGGAATCAGGCCTGTAATGCAAAAGATATTGGGCACTTCATTGCCTCTTAAAATTCAAAGTTTTATAATTCGCTTGTTTCATGTCCCTCACAGAAAGCTTGAAAAAGTTCCAACCAGCTGTGTTCACTGTTTATTTGCTGCAGCTCAAACTGCTCAAAATGACAAGTGTTGCCAAAATTTGGAGCCTTACAAGCTGTGTGCTGAATGTGTGTGCACATTCATTTTGAAACATTCACAGTGCATCCAAACATAAAGACAACAGGGTGCTTCTTTTACATAGTGGTAGAAAACACAATAGTACAAAAGCTTTGATTTGGATTATGCTGATACATTTGTGGCCAACTTGGACATACAGGCAAAATCACTCCTCTGGAGGAAGATTTAAATGGCCAAAATCTCTGTAAGTATCACCAGCAAGATGCCTGTCTTGGGTTAAACTGGAAGTTCAACCTTAGGTACTGTATCTCAATTCCACCTACATTTCCATTTACATTTTATTCATTTGGCTGACACTTTTATCCAAAGCGACTTTCAGAACAGAGGAAACAATCAAGCATTAGCTCTGCACTGGACAACACTGAAGTGAGTGCTACAACGCATTTCCCTTAACTGTAAAATAAATAACAATAGACAGCAATTACCACAGTTAATACATATACTAAGTGCCTACAATAACAACAGACAGCAGCTACTAATGCTACTAACATATGCCAAGGGCTTACAACAACTACTGACATCAGCTACTACAATAACTTCATATGCCAAGTACTTACAATAACTACCGACAGCAACTACTACAATACATCCAGATAAATCCACCTGTATTTACAGTATTTGGTTAAGTGGGATTGTATCAGCATCCTCTACAGGTTGTGGTGGTTACTATATGTTTGAGTACATATTGATCAGTTATAGAACGTTTACAGTATGAAGTGCTTGGTCCCACTCATTTTATAGTATAGTATTAGTAGAATGACAGCTGTTGACAGGTTTAGCGGGTTTTTTGTCGCTCTGGATAAGAGTGTCTGCTAAATGCTGTAAATGTAAATGTACATTTTATGTAACTGAATATGACTAACTTAATGAGAAAAGACTGTTGGGACCAATGATTCAGTTCCTTAGTCCTGCAGCTACATTCTTTCGATAGAGGTCTCGTAGCTGTTCAAGAGGTCATAGAAGTCATAGAGTTAGGTGTATAGAAGTTATCTTAGTCTAAGAAGGGAAAATTAATCATGGTGTTTAAAGGATGTTGCAAGAATGAATTCATGCAGGGCATCACTCCTAAGAACCTCTTTTGGCATTTTTAATGTTAAGAGAGAGAGAGACGGCGAAGGAAGGATAGAAGGGGAGAAAGAGGGCAGGCAAGGGAGGCCTCGGGCTGAATGCGTTATGGGTTCAGAAGGCCCCTGTAGACCTTCTCTCTCCCAGCAAGCCACAGCAGTGCATCACTTAACTCCTTCCCTCTGTGGTTCCCTCATAAAAGACTCACTTTTAAGGGCAAAAATGGGGAGATCAATCTTCTTTACTGGGGTTATAAAAGTATAACGCTGCATTAAAGACCTGCTGATACTGTTAGAACAGCAACACACATTCACACACAGTACAAACACTTCTACTTTTTTCTGTCTTGTGCAGAGCATCACCCTCTGTAATTCCTAAGTGACCCTACGGAGGCCTTGGGGCTTATTCTAAATGACAGCATATGGCAGCCTGTAGAAAAAAAACAAACTTCCTCCAGTAACCTTGAGAGCCAGGGTCATTCCTGCTTTAGTGACCGTAAAGAAAATTTATGTGTCTTTATATGTGTCTGTGTATGTGTCTTTGAGTGCGTACGTCTTTCACCTTTTTTCTTTTTTTTTTACCCTTTCCTCATCCTTTTGCCTGACAATACATACAGCAGCCCTATTATTCCACTCCTTTAACTATGCATTACTCTTACACACTCCAGCTTTCTCCCCTCTCTCCCCTCGCACCAGGCTCTATTTAAATACAAATGGAGCACTCTTAAAAAGCAATTGTCCTCGAAGCGCTGGTGCCGCTGTAGTATTTCGCAGTCGGCCTGCGTTGCCGCTCCAGAGGCGCACATGTGGAAAGTGTGTGCCGAGGAATTATTGGCACCCGGGCCCTGTTTCCAAGGTTACAGGTTATTATGGGTTTGAGAGGGTGCAGTATGGGCCTAGAGAGAGGGCTGCAATGGAGAAGTGGATGAGAATTGGAAGAGGCCAGATGGTGCGCTGAATGACATGAATTAAGGTACATGTTGAGTGGTGTCACACCATGAATCTTTCTCTTACTTCCGGGCTTTAAACCGCTGATATACAGGTGGAGGAACTTTCTATAGCACTCATTTTCAGAATACGCATGCATCCCTTGTGGTTCCATTACTTGTGAACAATGCTTCATAACTGTAATAAAAGGAATAAATGTCCCTTTAGTATATACAGTGTGATCTACTTAAAACATCTTAAGTTGACTTAAACAAAATTCTTAAATTGTTAATTCTCTTGAATCTTAATTTAACTGAAAAAAGTACCAAGAAATGACTTTAATGGTTTCACTGACCATAACTTTTGAGTTCATTTTGAGCAATACACTCAGAGTTAAAATAGGGAAAAATAAGAGTGAACAAATTGTAAAATATTGAAATTACACCACTTTTCAGATATTCTACAATAAGCAGGTGAACAGGAATAAGGGAAAGGTATCATGATTGGGTATAAAAGTATCATCTATGAAAGGCTAAGTCTTTGTAATTAAAGGTGAGTTTTGGCTCACCACCTTATTCTACACTTCATTAGAGAGGTAAAAAAGGAAATTTCTCGACACAAGGTTACTAATAATTTAATCTAAAATATGTAGTGTTGTAAAAGATTTTAGGAAACCAGCAAGTTTTGACCCATCCAGACTGTTACCTGCAAAATTTACAAAAGTCAGTGTGTTTTATAATATGGTGCCGCATCAGTGCGCCATGCATGGGTGGCTTGCATATGTGTGAAGGCACCTATACTAAGATTTTAGAGAGACACATGCAATAATTAGGGTCATACCTTTTCCCTGGAAGTCCATGGTTATTTCAGCAAGACAATGCCAGACTTCACTTGAAAAGAAGTAAGATAACTTTGCATGTTCTATAGCAGCATGGTTCATAGCCACCGAGTACATTTCCTTTACCAGCCTTCCAGCAGGCCAGATATGTCTCCTGTTGAAAATATATGGTGGATCATGAAGATAAAAACAAAGAACAGAACATAACAGAAAGTCTTGTATAAAGCAAGAATGGCCAAGTATTTCCAAAACTGCAATAATTAGTCTCCTTAGTTTCCAAACAATTAAAAAGTTTAACTAAAAGGTGATTTACCACAGTGGTAAACATCCCTGTGTTGCAACTTTTTGGAATGTGTTACAGGTGTTACATTTTCTTTCAAATTGTTTTTATTGCATTTTACACAGTGCCCCAACATTTCCAGATATGGTTTTTTAGAATATGTAAATATATTTGAAAAATGTTGCAAAACAAAAAAGAAATAGCTCTCAACAATTTTCTCTCCTGAAACACCTTTCATTCAACAAGGGCTTGATAATTAGTTGACGAGTTGAATCAAGTAAAAGTGAGGAAAACACTATGATGGGCAATGCAGCTTTCCCTCAGGACTGAGTGTGAAAGCCACTGGTCTGTGGATGCATGCCATTAAAAGTGTACAGAGAAGCTTTCAATGCTTTTCAAAACAGATGGATTTCCAATGACTGCTCTCAAGAGACCTGCAAATAGGAATAGTTTAGAAATACTTTTTCACACTGTCTGTATTGCCAGATGAAAGTGACTTATTTGTCATTGTGAACGCACTCAATTACACAAACTGCCCACAATGAAATGACCTCTGCATTAACCCATTACATGTGGAGCAGTAGGGAGCTTTGAAAACTGACTGGGGAGCAGTGTAGTGGGATGTTACCTTGCTCAAGGGTACTTCAGTGGTACCCGGTCAGGACTTCTTCTTTTCACAAGGGCAAGGTCCTAACCACTAGGCCACCACTGCGTAAATACCAAATTCCTCCTTTATGTCTGTATTAGTAGATTTACGGTAGTCATTCTTTATCCAGGAATAGAGATCAAGCTCCAATTGAACCATGGCTGACCTATATCATTGATAACACTTTTTAATGTACAATTGAACTCAAAATCTGAATATTTAAGTAAATTCTCTGTGAGTGAACATAAATTAAACAGATAAATAAGACAAAAACTAGCAGTAGAAGAATATTTCTGAGAGAACTGTATGAATGTTATTGATAGACCATTTGACATTTTTCATACGTGTTTAGAGGGAATATGGACATTAAAAATCTGCAATTCTGCCATGTCTTTGAGATATTAAAGGCTGTGCTTCCATGGACATTTCAGAGATTTAGGATACTAAGATGGAAAGTGTGTTTGGTTTAAAAAAGAAGAAGAAGGGAAGAAGCACTTGGCAAGTTCATTAAATCCTCAAAAAAAAACAAGACGAGACGGAAAAGATAACAAAGAGAAATAGTTCGTTGGGACCGGGGACCAGTACAGTAGAGTAGAAATCTCCTGTTGAGAAGAAATTGAAGTATCTTCCTTTGTTTGGCTGACTCTGCGGGGAGGCCCAATACAGGCACAAATCCTTTCGCCATGCCACTTCCTCCAGCGAGCGATTTCAAGGGAGGGAAAAGGAGGGGGGGAAAGAGGGACCTTGTGAAGATGAAGCCTCCTGCAAAGAAGCAATTAACGGCACGGTACTGTCAAACTCTTTCCCCTCTGTCTCTCTCCCCCTTTCTCTCTTCTTTTTCTTTTTCCCTCCTTCTCTTTTTCCTCCCTCTTCCCCCATTTCCCTTAGCACATTCACATTTGCTTCCATCTCTTTCGACAAGGCCATGAAGTGAAAATGATTCCTTTCTCATTAGGCTGCTATAACACAGTAGGAAGCCTAGCAGAGGACGCTGCGTCAGTGTACATACTCAGATCAGATTTTTTTTTTTTTTAACAAACATTAACACAGACAGGAGATATAGTAAGTGTCCCCTTTGTGCAAAAATATACATATTATATATA
>JBBPDA010000025.1:15360794-15388994 GCA_037974385.1 Arnoldichthys spilopterus
CTTACAGAGGTACTTTGGCTTAGACTTTGTATTAGGGTGGTAGACCTAGCAGATGATGTGTGTAAAATTTCCAGAAATATTGGCAGATACAGTCATTCCTGTGCCACAACCAGTATCATGCTGCTGCCATGTAAGTAGCACTACTGTGCTGAAAACTGTGCTCCATCCAAATAATACCTGATCAACAACATGTGGTCAGAAACAGAATATTGATGAATGGATAAATTAACAAGTTGGGGGGGTTAATAATTTGTATAGCAACAGATGCGCTACAGTCTGTACATATACACCTACATAGTGGACCTATACCTTAAGCAGGCCTCATAAAGTGGCCAGTGAGTGGAATACAAGGAAGAGAGTTTTATGATGGTCAGTGTATGTTACTAGAAATTGTGTATAAAAATATATCTAGCTAAAGGGTGCATTGTCCCTAGATCTAACCCTAGTTTTAGTCCTTAGAATAGGCTTCAAAGGATGTAGTGTGTGCTGGGAGCTTTAGCCTAACCAACTGCCATATCCAAGCTCTGCAAAAGAAAAACAATTGATTTGTTGTGGGAGTTGATTGGAAAGAGAAGGCCTAATGATTTCTGGAAACTTAAATATATGTTTGCAAAATTTATTTTTATTCAGTAGAATTATGTTTGTATTTAAACATGGCAAATACTGCAGCTATTTCATTATTAAGTTTTGGTTGGTTTGGTTTGTTTAATTCTTAAATTTCAAAATGGTAACTATACAGGAGAAAGAAACAGTAGTCTTAAGTCTTAGTAGTCTTAAGTAATATTAGTTATTAATTTTGAAACATATCTGTTGTTAAATATATTTATTTGTATAAGTCACAAAGCTTAAAACTGTGTGTGGTTTATTTTTATGAGCTAATGTTAAAGCTACTAAGCCTAATGAAGTCATGTAGCCTCTAATGTGGAAAACTCAACGATGTGGAGCACAGATTAAGTTTGTAACAATTTCTCATCAGATTTTTCTTCACATCCTGCAAAGCTTTTCTGACCATGCGACAGTTGCTACAAAAGAACACATTTGTGGGTGGAGCATAGACAGGTCAGTCCACTCTTTAAGACACAATGACTAACAGTGACAGAGTGAAGTGAAGATGAATATGTTTGAGACAAAGAGAGAAAGGCAGACAGGGACTAATCCTCTCTCTTTCACTTTCTCAGACAGCAGCGATGTGAATGGAGTTTGGCTAATAAGCACTGCCAGCCATGTTCCATTCTAGTCTCCTTAAGTACATCTCCAAATGCCAAGATAGTTTTTCACATGTTTTTTTTTCATCCATCAGTTATTCTTTTCTCACTGTAATGCTCATTCCCTTTATACTGAGTGAGTAGAGATGGCTGTCAGACACCTCTTCCATCTCTCCTCCTTTTCTATCACTGTAGGGCTGGATGTCAGATCCTGTCTGTCAGAATAGAATAAAGTATATTGAGCTATTCATTGCCTCCCCTTTTAATCATCATTAACACATATGCTTAGACCAATTTGGACGAAGACCAAACTCTCATCACAATTGTCATATTCACTGACAGTGAATTAGATTACAAAACATGCCATATGGCATGAAATCACATCAGCCTGTTCTTTTTTTTCCCCTTATCATTGCTCGTATGGCAAGAAAACTACATCCCCTATGTACCTTTGCATCCACTTTATGTATAAGTTGATAATACGCACACAGGGCATAGCTACTTCCTATGCATAAAAGTTGGCCTTGCAGTGAAGCTTCCAATAGCACCCCCTTCTGTAGAATGTTCAGACTGATGAACATGGCTTTACAGTGGCCTGCAAATTCCTTATGTATTGTTTAAATGCCAAAGTAAACCCAAAGCTGATCAATCAATAAAGACAATTTTAATCAATTCATTTTAATCAAGCATTTGATTTTAATTGCAACAGCCCTAAATGAAATAAAGAAATTGGTGAACTCTGAGTTTGCACAGGTTGATAATGGGCTGGATCTCAAAAACTTTATTTAAACAAGTTATATGTTTCTAATAAAGTGGGTGGCATACAGTACATGAGATATAGAATACACCTTAGTGTATAATGCATACATCATTTAGTACCTTTCTTTAGTTCACTGTGGTTTTCTCTAAGCAAGACTCAGGGGGAATGTCTTTGTAAGTGTCTTATCTAAATGACTAATGATGGAAAAACTAGTGACAGCAGGTGTTCTTTGCATACTGAAGCAGTAGTGAATCACTAACGACATGACTGAAACTACTCACCTAATGAAATGATGCATTGTATGTAAAAGTCCTTTCCAACCTGTTGTTCACCTTTAAAGCAGGCACAGTGCTTGTGTAATAAAGGGCTCAGTGTCCATGCTGTGCTTTGTGGCATGCCAATCCATCCCTTGGTCTATTCAGAGAGTGTTGATGGACATGAGGAGGGCACAGGCCCTGTCCCAAAACCTCACAGGGGTACTCTCTGTCATACACTGTGTGCACAGGTGGCACAGGTGGCATTAGGGGTACTTTTGTATGTGTGTGTGTGTGAGTGTGTGTGTGTAGGTATGTGTCAAAAGGACATGAGTGCTGACTGACAGGTCTCATCAGGGACAGCTTAATGACACCCCCGACCACCAATTAAGGCTCATCAAGGTCCCCAATTGAATGTCGCTAATAAATAATGTATGCCCTCAGTAATTCCACATAATCTTGATATTAGAGAGTCAAAGGTGTATGCATTATTAATGGGGCCAAATTGGACTTTAATAACTGCTCCTGAATCCTATGCGGTGGAGGAATTCACTTATGTTAATATGGCTTTATTATTAATGGGCCAACCGTTTTCTAAAATGTTAACTGACTAAAGCGCTCCAGAGGCAATTCCCAAGATTGACGACCCCTCCGTACGGGAGAAGGGGAGCATGCTTATTTATTTATCCGTCTACCTGTAGCGTGTCGGCCCAGATCATTAGATCAATAATTTCCTCATCAAGTCATTAGCCGATATAGGAGTACTACAATTAGCTGTGCTGTGCGTGCGGAGGACAGTGCATCATTAGCCACATAATGACATGAGATAGACTGTTTAACTTTAAACAAACACAGATGGGCCAATAGCAGTGATCAAAGGATCTGCTTGGAGACTCACTGTCATATAATTGCAATGAGTAGGATGGATTCTCTTGTTTAAATCACTGCTTGGGGTGGTGTGGTTATAGGCCATTTTTAACATACTGTTTGAACAGGCAATCCAGAATAAATAGGTGAACACAGTGAAGGAAGGCATCGGTTGTTTTCCTAAACAGTAGAACAAGAAGGGCAGCGTGTCATGAATAACATCATAGTTCTGATTGCAGGTACAAATGACAGGCAGACACCATAGACAATCACTGTTCAGTCTTTTAGAAAATAGGTAAAAAAGTAAAGTCAGTAGTTCATATTTTATCCACTACAAAAATAGTGCACTAGTTAAGCAAGTTAAGTCAGTGGCACATCCATGTTCATCACCCTTCACAACACAGCAATTTTCACCACCCTCCACAGCACAGCAGACTTCACTACCCCCTGTTACACAGCCGTCTTCACCACACTGCACAACACAGCAGTCTTCACCACCCTCCACCACAGCCATCTTCATTGCCTTCCCTAGCATAACCATCTTCACCACCTTCCAAAACACAGCAGTCTTCACCACCTTCCACAACACAGCTGTCTTCACCACCCTCTACAACACAGCTGTCTTCACCACCCTCTACAACACAGCAGTCTTCACTGCCCTCTACAAAACAGCAGTCTTCACTGCCCTCTACAACACCGCTGTCTGCACCTCCTTCCATAGCACAGCAGTCTTCACCACCTTCCAAAACACAGCAGTCTTCACCACCTTCCACAAAACAGCTGTCTTCACTGCCCTCTACAACACAGCTGTTTTCACCCCCTTCCATAGCACAGCAGTCTTCACCACTCTCCACAACACAGCTGTCTTCACCCCCTTCCATAGCACAGCTGTCTTTACCACCTTCCAAACACAGCAGTCTTTACTACAGTCCACAACATAGAGGTCTTCAACAGCACCCTCCACAACACAGCAGTTTTCACCACCTTCTACAACACAACAGTCTTCACCACCCTCTCCAACACAACCATCTTCAAGAGCCAACACAACATAGCGGTCTTCACCCCTTTTCATAACACCATCATCTTCACCACCCTCCATAACACAGCCATCTTCACCACCTTCCACAACACAACTGTCTTCACCACCCTCAACAACTCAGCCTTCTTCATCACCTTCCAAAACACAGCAGTCTTTATCACCCTTCACAACACAACCACCTTCACCAGCCAACACAACATAACCATCTTTACCACGTTCCGTAACACAGTCATATTTGTCATCCTCTGCTACACAGTCTTCTTCACCTTACCCCATATAGACCCTCATCAAGACTACACAGTTAGCATGTCAGTTTAGCTCCCTCTTTTTCATAACACATTTTTCTAATGGTAACCATTTTTAAACTCATCCTTCAGAACCTTTAGTTATGATATATATGATATATTCTTTATTCATAATAAAGTAAATGTTTAAAGGTAGATAATGTCAATGTGTTGGTGTCAGTGTGTGGAGTAGTAGTTTTTAGATTGTTTGTTTGAAACCAAACAATAACAAGTAAATTTCACTACATTTTTTGTTCATTTAAAATGAATTTCTGGGGAAGAGCATGAGATAACTATTAAACCATTTTTTAACCAATAAGACTGTGCAGTCAGAACTAATTGTGGCATAATGCTTCTTGTCTGGGTGGTTAAATAACAAAATGGCTGCTAAATACTGTATGTAAGATTCCTGCTCAGAGACAACCTTGTATTTGTGTTTGTAATGCAAACAGGCCATGTAGTACACATTAGGTCTATAACCACACTAATGTCCCTGTACTTCCCATAGCAGTTAACCCTTAACTTTCGATGCTAGCCATCTTTAATTTGTTAGCCCATACTGTCACAGTTCAGTGGACTGTGACAGACTCATTCTAATGCTTTCTTTGCTCTGCTGTTAGCTGTGTGAGAGAGTCAGTTGAGAGACACGGAGTAAGCCAATGGGTTCTACGACAGGTAAAGCAATGTACTAAGTTTTTAAAACCATATAATTTAATGTTTTGTAATCCATTATAATACTACTGAGTGATTGTTAAATAATGCAGTAAGCTTAAGACAGATGCTTAGAGCCTGTGAAAAACTGTAGTGTCAAGAGTAATTTAGGGATTAAAGAGCAAATATTAAAAGTGATTCTCAACCGGTATCTTTATTCTCAGACCATCCCTTGTTCATTGATGCAAATCAATCAAGCAAGTCAATCTGCAAGTCATTGCTGGGGATTCGTTCTCCATTTCTGGAGATGGACTAGTGTTTAGAACCTTGCCCTTGTGAAATGTAGGTCGCAAGTTCAAGTCCCGGCCCGTGCACCACTGAGGTACCCTTAAGCAAGATACCATACCACTATACTGCTTCCAAGGCACTGTTGATAGCTGCTCACTGCTCCACGTGTGCACATGTGATGGGTTACATGCAGAGGTCACATTTTGTTGTAGCAGCTGAGTGTGTTCACAATGACAAATAGTCACTTTCAGTCTACCATTTGTCTGAAAGATTGTAGACTCCTGCTCATGCAACATTTTTACTGAAATTACGGGTATTAACGGGATTTCTCCTCCTTTTCTGTAGTTTGCGATTGTACTTGCATTCAGCCACTAGTGCATTAGTCATCGGTAAGGTACCGATGTTGGATGATTAGTTCTGAATCTGCTCAGCTTCGACTCACCCCTGAGGTACTTCATCACTCCAGAGAACAAAGTTCTACTGCTCCACATCCCAATACTGCAATGGTTTATACCCTTCTAGGAGAGGCTTGGTTTTGAGCATGGTGACTTTAGGCATCTTATTTTTTTGGCAGTGCTTTGGAGATTATACAAGCTGTTCATATGCAATTGATTGACTGTTCTTCTCTATGTGCTAGTTGCAGAAAAACTGTTTAAATTATTGTTTTATTGTCATAATTGACTGAAAGATACATATATGACAGAAGAAGAAAAAAAAATTTACACTTAAAAAACTTAAAAAGTATTCCCTTTAAGAACCACCTACTGAAAGGTTCAGTAAGGAAATTTGTCTATGTTATTGCTCTAACCTTTTAGAACTTTTAAGACTGTTGTATAAGACTAGGGGAATTTCTGAAACTTCCCAGTCTTGTCTTTGCAGTGCAAATTCAACACCACATCAGAAACAGCTTCTTTCACACACTTCTTATGATGGGGAAGATGATTGGATTGTTAATATGTTCTCTTATGCATTTGCATACGTCCACAGTACATCTAAAGCATCGTTCTGCTCCAGTTCTCGCTGTTAATCTATCTGGCAGAAGGGCCGAGATGCTGTTGTAGCTGACACCCGCACACAGATCACAGCCTGAGACGCTGTCACAGAAAAGCTAAATGAAAATATTTGGTGGGGGGTGTGTTGGGGAGGAGTCAGTTCTGATATATAAGAGTGTTTCAAACTTGTTCTCCTCCCAGTTTTGGATGTCATGATGGTGAGGTTCGGATTTCTTTACAGAGTGTACTTCTTATGTTTGGTGTACATGAACATAATTTATAGATGTAAATAGCATGTTCTAGCTCTCTTTTATTATGTGAGGTGTTATTTTCTTGGGTGGTTTGAAGAACTGGCCATCTCCAACTCTTCTTTACACCTAGCCTGACTCCTATTGGCCCTGTAGCTTTATTTAGATACAGCAACATCTGCTTTGCAGCATCAATTGTCAGTTCACCTTTAGAAACATGGTTAAAGTGATGAAGATGTAAAACTAGTTGAGTGATTCTATAATGCAGTAAAAAAGCTGAAAAACGTTTCAGAACTCTCCTAATAGCATAGTTTTCTGTCACTGTGTCAGTGGCCTTGTTGTACATGCTACAACACAGTGGTTATTAAATGTATTTGCATATGCATGGTCCACTACAACTGGGGGTAATGAGAGACTATACTACTTCTTGTGCTGCTGCCGCTTGTATCTTATCTTTTGTCTTTTCTTTTGTTTTGTCTTTTTTCCCTTCTTCTTCTTCTTCTTCTTCTTCTTGAATGATGTGGGTGTTTGACTTGGATGAATGAAACTTGGATGTCACTCAGATATCACTTACAACACTTCCCACTACCACTACCCTCATCATCATCATCATTATCATCATCATCATCATCATCATCATCTTCTTCTTCTTCTTCATCATCTTCCTTCATATCTTGAGCAGTGAGTGCCAGTGGAGGGTTTCTAGGTGACTACAGTCATATGAAATAAGCACGTGAGAGGACCCTGCTGGCCTAATCAGGTTTAACTACTGCTGTTGCTAAGAAAACATTATTGTTTGTGGGGTTAATTAACAAGGCAGATTAGAGCATTAACAGATCTCTCTCTCGCTCTCTCACTCATTTACTCTCTCTCTCTTATACTCTCTGGCCTGCTCTCTCCTCTTTCTCTCTCTCTCTCTCTTCATTACCTGTTGGTCTTTTTTTTTTTTTTTTTTTTTTCTATCTGTGCGTTTGCTGTGGCAGATTGAAGGGGACAGGTGTTTTCCATTCCATCACAGGCCATGTCTCCACTTTCTGTGGGATGCATTAGGGAGATTGTGGGAGGGGTGGAGGGTGTGAGGAATGGAATAAGGGAGGGAGGTGTGTGACAGTCCTGGCAGTTCATCGGCTGCATAAGGCAGAGGGCTGTAACACACTTCCTGACGGACAGTCGATATATTGACAGCACCTGTCACTCGGCCTGGTTTGGACCTCTGGCACACGAGGCTGATAGTGTGGTTCGATTGGCTGTCTCTGTCCCTCCAAACAGACTTAAAACCCACAGCACCCTGGGCAGCTCTCTTTGATGGCCAGAGGAATGCCCACAGTGCCAGCAGATCTAACAATTCAACATTTATTCTCATTAACACAGCCAGTGTGGTCAATGTGTTGTTTCATTGTGGTTCTGAAATCTGATTGGCTGAGTCTGAATTCTGGGTTTATGTGCAGCATTGTTTAAAAACCACTGTGCTGTTTCGGAATTATTATTTTTACTGTTTGTGGAATAGCATTGATTGGCAACCATAGGCTGTTGTTAAGAAATATACATGGAAAAGTTTTTAGAATTAGAATCATTTATAGTTATTACTTGTACTCTGTCTGTCTGTCTGTCTGTCTCTCTGTCTGTTTTTTGTTAACTTTATTTCTTAGCCTTTTCATGGTTGGTTCTGACACCGACCATTAAAGCTGTTTTTTGTTTTTGTTTTTATCACTAATGTAGTCGCCAGTGTGTGTTTTAATCTGTTAAAGTGATCTGCAATACATTTGTCATTTAATTCCCCCTGGATCACAGTGATGTTCTTCAAGCAAGTCTGCCTTCTTGACACATTAGTCTAGACTGCTCTGCACCTGCTTCTTCAATTCCACTGTCTGAGTACCTGTAGAAACTGTGGGTGTTCATTTACATTCAAAATGGTCTACAACTGTTTAAATGTTCCACTTTTTCATTTCACATTCTCTTGACCTTTTTTTTATTAAACAGAAGAAAGGTGCATCCAAGAGTAAAAATACAAGCATGTCTGTTATCATAAAATATGTATACACTAAAAAGGAAAAAAGTTAAAAAGAAAGTTTTTTTAAGCAATGATAAAAACCTGAAAAGCTTTTATTGAATTTGAACTCTCAAAGATATAGTTTTAATGATTACTTGCATGCAATATTTTACCATAATAACAGTAACAGAAACAACCATGAAAAATAAAATAACAGTGATAATTCATTGTGTGTAATGTATATCTATGCTTTATTTACATGGGCTTACACTGCCATATTATGAGTGGCTGGTACATGACCATAACAAAGAATTAGGAAATAATTGGAACAGTCAATTTTTTTTTACTTGTAGCAATAGTGCAGTTATTGATATGAGGAGGAGTGTAATAAAATAAAACACATCTTGATATTGTTTTCCTTTGACTGTAAGTATTTAAGGATTTTTATTATCCTTAAATACTTACATAAATACTTGATACTTGATAAATTATTTTTTATTTAATCACATCATTCCAGGCATTCTGTTTTTCTAATAGTTTTTTAAATAAAAAAAAGTAAATAAATAAACAAAAAGTAAATCATCTTGTACCAACCCAACACTAGTAAGTTCTTTGTTGGGAAGTAATGCTGATCTGTTCTACTGAGTAGGTAGTAAGTTTATTTTGCCAAACATTTCTTTTTTTCAGCCCAAACTCTGTGCCTTCTGCCCATGTTTCTCTCAATACGTTTTCTTTTATTCAGAGAATATGTAAAGGTGGGTTGTGATGGGTTAAAGCTTCCCCTCCCATGCCCAATGTCACATTCCAGGCATCCCAGTTGAGGGTACATGAGCGTATATAGTCGATCTCTTGCCCATGGACCCTAAATTTCCATTGACATTTACTGAGGGTCTGCTTCCAATTAACCTTCAAGTGTCTCCTCACCCCTTCATGCTGATTAGCTTTTTTCTCCCTAACAAACAGGCTAATTTGTTATTAGCAGTGTGCAGGAGAGTGCATGCTGTGGTTCATCAGCAGGAGGAGAGATGTGGGGGCTGGGGGTTGGGGAGTGGTGTGATGTATAACAGGGGTTGAAGCTGACTGGGATTAGTCTCTGTCAGTTGGCAGAAGTTGTTTGATTTTGCCCTGCATGCGTCTGGTCTTGTAATGAGCAGCGTGTCCACAGACAGGCGATGCGACAGAGCGCCCATACATCTATCACATGCAAAACATACACAAGCAGCCGCCCAGACACATTTCTTTCATCCCTTTAAAGCTCCAGCGTTAGTTTCGTTTATCAGCTGATTGTTTTTCACCCGCCCTCGTGCAGCTTTAGAAAATGTGCACGCTTGAAATGCACACAAGACGTTTAGTAGAGTATGGGGATGTGCCTCCCCCAGGCAGGGAGACACAGCAGGGGGTCGCGAACAGAACTGCCAGGATGTTGCCTCTGTGTGTGTGTGGTGGGGTGATGGAAAGAGAAAATGCTGGGAAGTAGAGAACGGGAGGAAGCAGGAGAGAGAGGGATGATGGAGAGAGATAAGTGTGGTGGTTCCTAGACTGGAAAATTTGTTTTCAATTTATAGGTTCTTGCAAAACATTTCTCAATATGTGCAGTGCCTTCAAACTTAAAAAAAATTTGAAATCACATTTTAAAATATTTGAACTCACAGATTTCATCTGAAAGGATCTATCCATTGAAGGACTCTTTAGGGAACCAATAATGGTTCTATGGCATCATGCAGAGAGAGAAGAAAGACATTCTAGACCAGTAACAATGGAAGGAAACATTTTAGACCTTTGCAATGTGAACTGGGAGAATATTTTGCAACATTGATAACACTTCACTTAAGGCCTGTGTTCATAAGGCTACATGACATCTACATAAGCCTTCCATGACAACTGACTTAAATCTACATAAACATTTACACAGGCTTATTCCAGCAAGTATCAGTTTTTATAAAGACTGTTTTGGTTAGTTATTATGCCTTTTCAACATTTAATTATGTTACAACAAGTAATGTTTGTTGGAATAGGCCTTTATTAATATTTATATAAGGCTTATGTCAGTTGATATGAAAGGTTTATGTACACATCATGTAGCCTCATGAAGCATTACCAAATTTTCAAGAGAACAGTGAATAGAAGAAGTTTTAGGAATAGTGTGAACAGAGTTCAGTATTCTAGAACAGTGTCATTGGGAAATTAACATTTTAGACCACTGTATATATAAAATAAAGGAGCACAATCCTGAGAAGTCTGAACGAGGAGGATGTCGTCATACAGTTATGGCTCAATAACCCAACATTTGAATATGTTGGTGTTCGTTGGAGAACTCAGGGTTCTTTTAGTGTGCCATATGCTTAAAAAGCATATCAGAGCTATCACTGCAAATCCTCATTTCTCTGAAAGCTCTTCATAACTTTAGAGGAAAAGGAAAAAAATGCTCTTTAATAATGCTCATGTAGCAAAATTCTGCTCTAAATAGTTTGGAACAATTTCTACTGGTCCCTGAATCTGTTTAAACAATGTAAATTTAATTACGAAACAAACATCACACAATGCACTGATCCTATATCAGCATTGTTATTTTGAGAAATCTGGTAAATATGGGCCAATGAGAGCAAGGTAGAGGAGAAAGAGAGGGGAGGGGAAGGGAAACATTAAGGGGGTGGTCTGGAGGAAAGGAAAGGAAGGAGGGTGCCCAGTCTGCCCCTGCACCGCCCTGATAAGGACTCGCTCCTCTCCTGCCGCGGGCCTTTGGAGTAGAGCACAGAGCTCAACCCACCCAGGAATCTTATCTGCTCTCCAGCCTGTGCCTCAGCCTCTGCCTCAGACAGGGCCTGGGCGCTGGTCACTCACTTCTTGCTCATGCACAGACACACACACACACACACACACACACATACACAGACATGTTTGTCGACAGCAGTCTGCTTTCCAGCTGCATACTAAATTGCCTGGCCAGGCAAAAATATACACAGGCTGTCAAGAGAGATGCACCTTCAGGACACATGCAGCACTCATGTTAAAACTGAATGCTACTTTATTTATACGAAACTACATTCCCCACCTGCCATTTGAATTATGTAAGTCTTGTGTCAGGTGTTGGTCTGTCTGTACCTCTCTCTCTCTCTCTCTCTCTCTCTCTCTCTGTCTCTCTCTCTCTCACTCTCTCGCTCTCTCTCTGCCAGGTGATTCCGGCCTGCTTCTCTTGTCTCCAGAAATGCATATTGACGTTTCGCTTTGCTTCTGAATTGTGTCTTAACAAGGCTGGAGACTCTGCGCCAAGAGGAGAGGCCTGGGTGCCCACACACCTGTGGGCGGCTGTTTATCTGAAGCTATGTAAACATAAGATATTACACATCCCCCTTTTTTACCAAGGGCCTATACACTGAAGGTCATCTTGCTGAAGTGTGAAGCAGTAAAGCAGCAGAGGTTCCTATTTTATGATGCAATCAAAAAAAAAAGGTTCTAATAACGATTAAGCTATATCAATTCTTTTTCACATCTCAGAACATCACAATGGTCTAAAATCAGTTCAAAGAACCTTTTTGGGAGTGTTTTTGGAACTTATACTAATAATGCTAATGCTACTCTTGTTGAAATAAACATGGACGTCTCAGGCAGACTTGATGGTAACGTCTCTCTAAAATCCTAATATACACCTCAGAGTCAATGGTACCTTCACATACATGCAATTCACCCATGTCATGAGCACTGATGCATCTCCATACCATCACAGATGCTGGCTTTTGCACCTTACTATGATAACAGTCTGTATGGTCAGTTACATCTTTGGCATGGAGAACTCAATGCCCTTTTTTCTGAAAACAAGCTGAAATGTGGACACATCTGACAATAGCACATGTTCCACAATCTTTTGGTCTATATGAGATTAGCCTGGACGCAGAGAACTTGCCAGTGATTCTGCATAGAATTGATGTATGGCTTCCTCCTTGCATAGTACGAGTATTAAGTTGAACTTCTTGATGCAGTGACAGAACATGTTAAGTGATTTCCTAAGCCCAGGTGGTTGCTTGCTGCCTGAGGGCTCGAGGATCACACATATTCAGCAGTGGTTTCTGACCTTACCCTTTACACACTGAAATGTTTTTAATTCTCTAAATCTTTTTTACAATATTACGTGCTGTAGATGTTAAAAATCTACATTCTGTGCAATCTTGCATTGAGAAATCTTTCTTTTAAACTGACTTACGATTGTCTCCTGAATTTGGCATAAAGGGGTGAGTCATAACCCATCCCATGCTACACTCATGATACTTCACCTGCTACCAGCTTGATTAATGTTGTGTTTCTCTAACCGGTGTTATTTGAATATTCTGTACACTTTTCAATCTTATTTTAACTCTCTCCTTCAACTTTTAAAAGCATATTGCAGCCATTTATTACTAAATTTGTGTATATTTACAAAATACAGTTAATTTTTTTTGTTCTTTTATATATTAAATAACGGTTCATGTGAATTAACATATCACAGATTTTTTTATTATATGTTGAAAAATATCGCTACTTTTATTATATATTAATATTTGGTCTACAGGGGTTCTGTAGTCAGAAACTGACCAATGATGAAGATTTTTGTACATCAGTAGACTACATTCTGTAAAAGATCTGTAAAGTGGACCTGTGAGGTGGGTTAAGCTCATAAAGTGGCCAGGTGTTTCAAAATGGTAGATGTTTCTAATAAAGTGGACAGTTTTAAAGTCCACCTCTATGGCCAATTAAAATTAAATACTCCAAATAGGGATTTTTTTGAAAATGATCTGATATTGAGAATGAAAATCTTCTCAGTAGACCAGTACTAGTCTCTGCTGTATGCTGTTTCCACTTTGGTGTGTGTTGAAATACTGAAAAGACCCTTGAGCCCTGAATGAATAACACACACATTGGAGTGGAGCTACAGTTTGCCAGTACTTTTTTTTGCGTGTGTGTCAGAATGTGTATATAGGGGCTGTTAGCAGCCTAAGGGTCTGTCCCAGAACTTCCTCTAATTAAACCAGCCCCAAACGGACGCTTATGAAGCAGCACTGCTGAGTCTGTTTCATTCTCCCTGGCATTGCGACGACGTGCAGATAGGCTTCAGTATTTAGCCCTGCACCATCATTATATTAAACTACAATCTGTTTGGAAGAAATAGAAAGATCTACTGCAGTCAGAAGACTGGGAAGCAGCCTGGAGTGAAGATATCAGTGAAATCTCTTGAGACTAGACCTCTGAGATCCTGAACACTTGACCTGCTTTCATATGCTAAAGAAGTTGAATCGTGTACAGTTTCCCATATGGCCAAGAGAGACATCTGATAGATTAAGAGCAACAGAGTCACCACTGCAGGCAATTTGGGACACCTGTGTGCGTGTCTCTTTGTAGAGAGCCAATGTCCTCATAATAATAGGAATATTGGGAAGTCTGTGGAATGGTAATGTTTTTCTAGCACTGTATTGTACTCACATATTTTTCTTAAGATTGCAATACCAACCTGTGTGTGTGTGTTGTGTGTGTGTGTCTAACTGAGCTCTTGTCCCCACAGGGCTGCACTCCTTAGGGATCTTTGGGTTTTGATCTGTGCCAGAATGAATATGTTGATATGAGGTGTTTGTATATATGTGTGTGTGGGTGTGGGTGTGTAATCGACATATGGAGGTCATGGGGGGGGGCACAACTGGAGATGGACCTTAACAGCTGTCTCTATCACATGCATCTGCTCCAGGGGACGAAGTTCAACCCAATCTAGGAGGAGTGTGTGACTATATGTGTGTGTATACATGAGCTACAAAGAAAGAAAGGGGTTCTAATGAAGCTTGCAGTACAACTTTCATCTCTCAGGTAATCACCCACAGACGTATCACACGGCAAAGAATTTCTTAACAAGTCGCATTTTCCTTGATTTGCGCTAATTAAGATGTTTGAGAAGCCAATTAAGGTTCACCTCATTTCCTTTTCACTGCATAATTACAGACCAACACACACACACACACAAAGAGAACTATAGAAATATATGCTCTTATATATCACCTCACCCTTCATTATCACAATTAATCCTCAGACAGTTACATGACTGGGTGTGTGTGTGTTCACTCCGGATGTGTGTGGTCTCATTGGTATATTTGTCCACTGGTTTTGCTGCTGTCTGCAATTTGTTGTTATATACGAAGCTTACACTGTGTGTGATTTAAAAAGCAAATGTAAAATAGCCATTACCCAGTGTAAGGCATGATGCTTCACATCGGTTGAGCAGCCAGAGTCAAAGTCTACCCATCTACTCATTCATGGACAATTTACATTAGTTACGTAATATTAAACCCCCTTAATTCTCATCTTCATTCTTTTGAGATGCCCTCTGGGTTCCCCCTTTTTACTCTTGGTTCATTTAAGTTTCTTCCTCTTTTCTGAGGGAGGTTTTCTTGCCATAGTCACCCTTTGACTGTTCACCAGGCATCTAGACCTGGATGTTTGTAAAGCTGCTTTATGACAGCACTAGTTCTTCAAGTCTAGTGAAAATTACTACTTTTCATTGTGAACACACTCAAACACAAAGTGCACCACAACAAAATATGACCTCTGCATTTAACCCATCACACATGCACACTTGTTCATGTTGTGTTCCTTGCCTTAGCCCCACCTATGTCTCCGCCTGTGTCCCCTGATTCTTGTGTCTCGCCCCTTCTGTGTTCAGGTGTTTGTGGTTAGTGTTTCCTTTAAAGTCTCACGTGTCTTGCCTAGTCTTTGTCAGTCCTCTGTTGTTTACACCGATGTTATCTGTTGTGTTAGATTTCTGTTTCTCTGTTTAATAAACCTCATCCATAAAATACTTAACGCCTGCATCTGCTTTCAAAAACCCCACTACTAAATACAGATACTAATAAATACAGAACCTGAGACCTTCTGTTCACAAGGGCAAGGTCCTAACCTCCAGGCCACCACTGCCCTTGGATATCTATGTGAATTCCATAAGCCCAGAGAGAGAGAGAGCAAGATAATGCATGAAATAGGCAAGCTTTACCACTCAGATGTTTATCACATTCGAACAAGCATGGCTACACAGAAGCAGATAATATCAGGAATAAAAGCTTACCTTTGCATTCATACTTGCTCGTTCTGTTTGCTGTTGTAGCTCTTATCTTAAAAAGTGCACAACTCATACATGATTCTGATCATAATGTATAGTACAATTTGTTGAGGCATAAACATCTACTATCTCAGCATTGCTTGTAAACCCTTAAAGAAAAATAAAAGTTTAAAAAGCCAGAAGTCAGCATTAACCTGTAGCAGAAGTGAGCCTTAGTGATGTGTGTGTGTGTGGGTGTGTGTTGCTTTGAACAATCTGCACTGATTTAAGACAACAGAACGCTTACCAGTTTAAAAATATCTGGCAGATGCTGTTTACGGAGCAGGGATGAAAAGACCTTTTCTCTTGTCGTGTGTGTGTGGATGGTAAACCTGCGGCTGCGTCTTTAAACCCCATCCAGCTGAGTCCCGAGGCTTGGGGGCTGTGTGTGTGTGTGGCTGGCATTTGATGCCAGCTATCTCATCACACCCTATTCTCATGCTAATGAAGCTAAAGATCAGACGTGTGACGAACGTCCGAAAAAGAGACAGAGAGGGTGACTGGAGCACACTGCCTTTTACAATGGCACACACATACATACACTCATGCCCACACACATATCAAAATAAATGTTAGGTCAGAAGTAGGCACATTCAGGCTATTCAGGTTTCTTTTGCTATTGTGTCTGTGAGAGGTTTGCTTATTGAATGTCTTCCCAGACTATGATGGAAAACAGCCAAGGTGGACAAACCAAAAAATGTTTATGCATTTTTGTAATAACAGTTGGTAGGTTGGACAAGCTTTACGCTATTAGATGAAGGGGTTTGTTTTAGGTACATGATGTTTTAGGTACAAAGGGTGTCAGCATTCCCTCAAAGGTTAAAAAAGGTGCTTATAGAAACAGTTTGGCAAGAAATATCAACTTTGCACAAATGTCCTACTGTGAGCTAGGGGTGTTGCAGAACTGATGAAAACCATAATATTTAATTGAAATATAGATATTGTGTTAATAATACACATGATAACATCACAAATAAATACATAACTATGTGATTCACACTCCTACAGTAGGTAGCTTAATGGTTCCTTAATGCTGTCGACCCCCTCCACTCTCACTTCCCTCATCTCTCCACACGCCCATCCTGTGGCGCCAGTAAGTTATTTACTCTGAAAAGATAAATAAATGAAATTAAGGTCTCAGTTGTGTTGTTAAAGCTTGTGGGTCTTTTCAATGTCCATTAACCTTCAGCAGATATTTTTAAACAGTTACTCATGTTACTGTGTGAGTTTAAAGTTTCACACTCTTGTGTGAGTCCAGAGTCATGTGACTTTAGAGTGTGACTCCACAGAAGTGCATTCACAAACAACACTTTCAGTTATCAGACAATGATCGTTTCATGGTTACTCTAACCATGAAACGTTCCAAAGTTTACATTTATTGGTAAAGGCTTTTGGGTGTTTGTCCTGTGTGTCTCCCTCTCTATCTTTTGTTGTTTCTTTAGCAGACAGGTAGCGCTCGTTTTGGCTGTCTGTTGGGCTTCCATATTTTCTGTCTTGGTGTTTCGTTCCCATGCACCCTGAGATTTGTATTAGCAGAGGGTTCTCTTTGGTTCCAGAGTTGTTGGCTCGCAGTTGGCTTCACAGGCTTTCAGGTGCGGTCAGTTGTGGCACGGGAGGTCTGCAAATTTTCCTCACAGGCTCCCATGTGCTGTGGACTATGGTATAGGAGGCACGCTTTCTGTTGTTGCGAAGGAGTTGCATTGTTGTCCAGTGCATGCTCTCGTGGCCTATCTTCACAGCACTCCACCATGCACTCGCATCCGTAGATTTTGTTGTTTTCATCCCCAACCCAAAAGTCTCATTATTGGTGTTATCCAGAGCAGGCGCTGTTGCCCCAGGCTAACACCTAGCGGGCTATTGTAACTGTGCACACTAGCAAACACCATGCTGTGTACATCTGGTGTTGCCAGGAAGTGGCTTACTCACCTGCTTTCCGGTGTCATGAGGGCCAAAACTCATCCAGTCTCATGAAGCACCCCTCCCTTTCTCACTGGCACAAATGGTAACACACTCACCTCGTAAACATTGCAGTGCGAGCGGGGAGGCGGTGTCTTCTTTTCTCCCCTGCATATGGCCACTTCAGAAACCTCCCGTTGCCGGCACCTTACGGCTATTCCTTCAAGGTCTGATTGTGTCCCTTTGTAGAGTTTTAAAGGCTTTAATTCTATATTCATGTTTTCATGGGAAAGGTGCATATTTTTCAGAACTTTTTATGATTCAAGGGTGTATGTTCAATCCAATTTAAAAAATGAAAATAAAAGAATATGGTACAATTACATTCTTTGACTAAAGGTACTGAAGAACTAACATTGAGGGTATCACAGTGCTTGTACCCTGTAAAGTGAAGTGTTTTCCAAAAGTGTAGATCAAAAATTTTATTTGATCTAATGAAAAATTGTACCACGCAACTCAATCTACAACAAATTTAAAATGTGCTACTAATTTCAAATGATATTTATCTTCTTGGTATGAAGGAAAACACTGTTATAGTTGATGGTGAGTAGTCTTTGTCAAGTAATCTCACCCTGCCTTAAAGCTAAAGCATGCATCCATTATTCAGTCTCCCTTTGACTTTATGCAGACTTTGAGTGTTTTTTTTTTGAGGATCTAAAGATTTCAGTCTCTGTTTGTCTCGCTCTATTACTTTCACTAAGTAGACTGACTGATATTACTTGAGGCAACAACTCACAATTTCTCTTTTAATTGTAATGTCAGTGTCCCTCAATGTGACTTCATCTTGATACAGGGTTTATGCAAACAGTGTTGAAACAACTAAAACTGTCAAACTTTGAAATAATTTTTGAAAATTATCAGAAATTTATGTGAATCTACATTTGTTATACATGACTAATTTTTGGGCAGAGCTGCACAGATTAATTAAATCTCTCATATTTTTGATCCCCAGTGGTGCCTCAACCAACCATTGGAGAGCACAAGAGGTTTCACACTCTCTGGGTGGGTAGAATAGTTCTCCATCTCCCATCATGCAAAATGTGATGCTGGCATGAGCATCTGTTAGCTGATAAAACAGGACTAAGGATTAAATATTTCCCCAGGCATGTTGCACTGTCTAATAATGTTGCTTAGGTGGTTAGAAAAGATGCAGCTTCAAATGACTTGGAGGAACCACATGCAAACTTTTACTTTTTTAATTACAATCAATCCCTCAATGCAACCCATATTCTGAACCTTGGTCCTACTCCTAGATCTACCTTTAATGCTGTTGAATTTATGCATATGTGTAGGGGGGCACATCAAATTGAAAAATAAGTGTATAATAAGTTTCAAATTTTTAAATATTAATACATTAATTGTTTTTCTGCAGTTTAAGTCCTCTTTCATTCTTCAATGGTCTCTCTCTCTCTCTTTTCCTGCTCTTCCTCAGGTGGGTGACTGATGGCTTGAGACAGCGCTCTTCTCCAAAATGCTTTTAAGGAGCGAAGCCAAGCTTAATGGGTCGGGCCGGGTGCCAGAAACTGGGTCTCGTCAGGGTCAGTGGATGTTAACCTCTTAAAGAGCACCCAGGGGCGAACTGCAAAAACACAGCATGTGAATGCTGCGGCTGGGAGACATCATTAGATAATGGCATTGGAGCTCCTCCGAAACCTCTGGAGAGCAGGGCAGGATTAGGACGTGCCAATACAGCGGACATAGCTCATGTCAAATGTCAGACGGAATGTGCTGCCTGGCCACAGACGCAAACATTTGCTCTTGTAATCTAGTAGAGGTCTTTGTAATGCCTTTAAAATGGCCTGGGTCCAGGTGTCAGAGGCTTGGTCAGATTGGACATCTAATTGACCCTCCTCTTCCCTTGCTTGTCCCACATTAATGTGAGTAAAAGGTATTTTGCAGCATTTGGCCCTAGGACAAACCATCTGACCATTTAGTTACTGAAATAGATACTCTCACTAGGAGTGTCAGGATCCACACAACATGTATAATAAACAACTTGTAAAAATGTCTCTAATAACACTGATATTAATTATGTTATGTTAAATCTTATGTGCAAAGTTCACTCCCAACAGTGTATGTCATGAAAAAATAATAAAGTAGAGCTATAATGAATCTTATTCATGCCTTTGGCTGCTGATGCTTGACAGTCTTTTTGTTTTCTATGTGTTTAACTCCACATTCCACTTTAACTAATCTGCAAATATATGCTGATATTACACTATATATATTATTAATTTTTGAAGGCAAGATAAACTTAGGAGATGTATTCTTTAGTTAAATAGATAAAGAAGTCTCAAAGGTAGAAAATATTTGCATGATGTTGGACCAGCATACTCCATTTAAATAATGTAAATAAAAATATTATTCATACACACATTCAGTGTTATTGTAATGTATAAAATGATTTGACAATGTATGTACTGTGGCCATAAAAGGTATTTAAATCATTTAAGCATTAAACCACTGCTAAACTTTAATGAGCATTTTTAAGTTCCTTTGTGAAAGGTTTAACAAAATGATCTTAGTATCAGAGATAAACACTTTTAGCATAAAATGCAGTTTTGGTGTAGAGAAAGCCTTGAGAAGAATTGTATCCTCTAAGACTGGGGCTGTTGTTTTCTTACAGGGACATTTGTGAGCTTGTATTCATTGATAAGATTCTGAATTTAGACAGTAAAGACATTTTGAATACAAACTTGCAAACCTATTATCTGAAACACAACAGACATGTTTTAAGACACCTTTTACTAATTTTAGGAAAATACAGTATGATCAGAAATTTTTTAGGTATACTTTTAATGTGCATTCATCCTTGAAGTGATTTTGAGCCATTTCTATTTGCCCATTTGTCATGAAATGTCCTCACAGTGTAAAGGGCAGCAGGCAACATGAAGCATTTTTTAAAATACAGTTACAAAGTTTAGCATTTGTATATTTTGCCATGCCCTTCTTGACAATACCTTTATTCACCCATATGCAGTACTTGTAAAATGGAAAGTTGCAGCTTGGTTCTGTTTTAGAAGGTGTCATGCAAGTGTTACATTAATTACCTATGCATTATTAGACCATTATGATGTGTGTTTTGATTGTTTCTGTCAAGCTTCACATACCCCGAGCAGAAGAGCTAGTTGGAGTTTAACAAGTAAAATACAGCAGCTAATTACAGTATAATACAGTGCATGTCAGCAGTTGGGATTTTACTAATCACTAACAATAACTGGCACTGTGTTATTATTATTATTATTATTATTATTATTATTATTATTATTATATTATCTATGAGCCATTAACATATCAACCATCAGGAATTTGGCAACTATCAGCTTTGTTTTATACCATTTCAGTCTATGAATTGGACTACAATTTCCATTGTTTTCTTTCCAGCTTAGATGTTAATGGGAGGTGTGATCTGCAGTGACAATGCAGAGACAATAAGTGCCTTAAGCATTAAGGTATGCAGTTCATATGTGTGGAGTATGATATACATTAACATTAGCATGGACATTCGTTCTGTCTTCCAGCAACCTTTTGTCTTACTGATTCTGCATCTCTATGAGTATCAGTGTGAAAGGGTCCCCAAGGCTTTCACTATAGTTCAGGCTTCAGTGTTTTAAAAGCCGTTGCATTCTCCCTCGGCTCTCCTTTAAAGCGGACAACATGTTTATACCTACTTGTAGCAGTTGACAGACTAGCTATTTCGGCAGGAATACCTCATAAAGCATGCCAAGGCTGTTTCTGCACTCACCTTTTAGTCCCTGTGGAGGGGTAGCTGTACAGAAAAAGCACAAGAAATATAAGCACATGATATGAAGTTTATGGTGCCTACTGCACATTTGAGACTGACTGATTGTCCAATCATTTCATGTAATTGCTTGCACCTGGTTTGGCAGAAGGAAAATTGGTCCTGAGCGACTTTTCCGTCTCCACAGGACACAGTTTTTCACGTGGAGGGAGCCAACGGTGTCACTTGTCGCAACCGTAAAATCATTACTGCTTTCTCGCTGACATCTCCGATGTAATCTAGTGAGAAGCTCCATGGCATCACCATTTGCTGGCACTTCCACTTTTGGCACCTCCAGCTCAGCTGAGACTTGAGTTTCACACAATTGTCAAATTTGAACAAAAAATCAAGGGGCATTTCAATGAGGTTAGTAACAAACTTTTTTTCAGTAACAAACAAGAGTTTCATGTAGCATTTAAACATCATTCAAGTTTCAAAACGTGACATTCATTCTCCAATCTATATTGTATCACTTTAGTCCATTTTTTAATTTACTGGTTTTGTGATTTCATGAAAATCAGGGCATTTGCATGAATCCACTATTTCAGTTTTACTCCACCCACTCACACTGAAGCTATAAGGAGTGATCTAGTTCCACTGTTTTCTGAATGAGGCAAAATGCTATATTTATATCAGAGTACATCACATTTAATTTTTAGCCAAAGCCCACATTTTGCAGGCAGTTTGCATGGTTATATAATGACTTTATCATGTAGGCTCCTTTTAACTTACAGAAATTATACGCATCAACAACCATCCAGAATTACCACTTGACACAGCTGCTCAATTATCTACTCAAAAAGGATGAACCAAAAGAGTGAGAAACAAAGAGAGAGATTGTCTGCTTGTGCATGTTTTTGTCAATATTATAATTATTTTGATTCTTAAAAAAATACTTTGCTTGATTCTGTAGTTAATTTTGCCACTTGGATTTATCTTGAAATTCTTGATAGCTAGCTGATATTAAGCACAAATATAAGTGTAAAATTAGGCTTAGCATCTAAAGACTAATCAAAATGATTTTTGTTTTTCTTTTGCTATTGTTTGGCCTGTTGGATGGCATCTCTTTTTATCCTCCTTCAAATCAAATCATGGTCGGGTATTTCTCTGGGCATACATTGTGGCTGCAGGGCAGTAGCAGGTGGCTTCAGTCCCCTCAGTAACATGTTCTCTTGGGAGCAATGAGTGACTCTGCAGGGCCAGACACCCAGACACCACAGCCGGCTTCAAAGAGAGATGTTGACATGACAAGGAGCTGACACTTCTGGCTGTGGCACAGGTGCTAGGAGGCAGATTAAAGGTTAAAGGTCACAGGTCCCCTGGCCTCTGATTAAAGATATGGGGCTCACCTAGTATTTTCTTCTATCTCTTCCACTTCCTCTTCTAGACGTATACACTCACCGTCCACTTTATTAAAAACACCTACCTTGCACCTCCATTTCCTGGCCACTTAATGCAAGCACTGCTTTTAGAGGTCCACTGTGTAGGTGTTTCTGGCCACAAGCCCACAACTGACCAGTTATTTTTGGCTAGTGGACCATTCTTATTATTGGCACTGACATGATAGTGCCTTGATAGTGTGTATGTGTGTATGTATCCAGCACAGCAACATTGCTGGCGTTTCTACACATCAGTGCCCCTTTTTCATGAGTTAATAAATGTTTAATAGGAGGTAGATTTTGTCTGTCTCAACAGGAGATAGATATGCCTAATAGTCAATAATACCTTTATATTTATGTAAATAACCCATGCCCTGGGCACGGATGCGCCCCCACCTTCACAAATGCTGGTTTTTGCACCTTTTGCTGATAACAGTCTGGATGGTCTCAACGCCCATTTTATTCAAAAAAATAAGTTGAAATATGGACTCTGATCACAGAAATCTGATCCTTTTAGTGGATGCTACTTTCAAACCCGATCATGATACCTCACCTGCCGTCAGTTAACTGCCTAAAGTGAAGTCTTCCAAATCAGTGTTACTTGAATATTCTGTGCACTTTTCTATGCATGTAATGTATGTGATTAAATGTTTATATCAAGGCACTCATACACTGAATAATAAAATGCAGAGCTAATCAAACTCATTAATTTGTGAATGATAATCCATATTAAAACACCACTTTCTGTAAAGATGGGGTTTAAACCACTGTTGTGCCAGCTCAGATGTTGGCTCTTGTGCTGAGTTGTTAGTTGTCGTGCTGCTACAGCCTCCCCAGCTTTGCCGTCAGTAGCAAGCAGATAGTCAGCAGAGAGTCGTGATTGAGGATTTGAGCTCTGAAGAAACACCCAGCTGTGTCAAGTGGTAAAGCACTAATCTGTTTCCAATACAGCCCTAACAACCAGCGGCTCTGACGTACAATATTACCACTCATTCGATAAGCAGCCTCTCAAGAGTAAACAGCAATTAGAGAAAAAAATGTACCGATTCATGTCTTTATTTGTTTTTATGTGTGCACAAATTGAACGGTCTTTCCTTATCACTAAGGCTAAGCCCCAATGGGTGAGTTGAACTCCTACATTCCAAAAAAGTAGGCTTTCAGAAAGGGTTCTATGCATGGTGCCATAGAAGAATGATGTTTGGTTTCCTAAAGAACCTTTCAATGGAATAATGAAATTTCAGAGCATGAACCTTTTAAAAGTTTAGGGAACCTTCACATACTGTAAAGGTTCTTGGGAAAAATATCCTTGCATAATGTGAAAGTACATTATATCTTTAAACTGTTCTTGCACTCACACGTTTCATCTATGGAATGTGTCTTTAGGAAACATAAATAAATATGACATGGAATTTTGTGGTATAGCCAAGTAACTAGTATAACTAAGTGCTTTAAAGGTTCATATGCATATGGTAGCACTGGTAGCTCACAGAAGAGCACATTGGACAAAACTTTCTTTCCCCAAACTATAAATGAAAGAACATAATGGTGCCAATTTTAAACTAATCAGATTATGGTGATAACCATTTGCATTACAATGTTTTAACAATTTCTTTATAAAGCTTTATTAATACTACAGTTAAGATAATTGTATAACTGAAATCCACATGTGTAGTAAATCTGGTTATAAAGAATAAACCTTAATGTACTTTACTTGGCAGAAGCTCCCATCCAGAGTCACTTATAATTTAATCATGTTACAGAGGGAGGTAAATGTAGCATTAGGAGTCTTGTCCAGTGTTTCTTATTGGTATTGTGTGGCTTTTCTAGAAAGAAAACTAAATATCATTCTGCTGCATCGGAAAGAATAATAATAAAACTACACTATATTAAATATAAAAACACTATTTTTTTTGTCTCTTTTCACTTTTGTTAGTGATTTTATTCCTATTATGTGTATAATTCATGTGGAACTGGCGTTCTTGTCTGAACTGAGTAAATTATCACAAATATCTTGAGCATTTAAACATAGTTAAATCTTTCTTGCTCAGCTTAGCAAAGTTTCTTTGTCTGCTGTCTGTGCTGCCATGTTCTTGCATTCTGAAAGTCCAAAGCAGTGTTCGTATCCTCCACACCTCTCTGATCAAGCTGCTGTTCAGTCCTCTGGTGCCCTTTCCTCCACTCATCCTCCTAAATTACGGTGTGATGATATACTGCCTCCGAGGCTCAAGGCTCTGTGAGATTTAGAACTTTGTCCCAGATGAAGGACAGGTTAGGAGTGACATTAATATGCAGAGTAGGCAATATCGAAACCTGAGCGTACTTTATACGGAGGCCTGTGCACATTATCAGTCTATTTGTGGAAGTTGCCCTGCAAGAATTTCATTTACCTCTCGTTTATTTGCCTTCCCCAACAATTACATTGCCTAGAACTGGATTTGATTTTGAGCAAGGCTCCAAGGACATTAAGTTATTTGACTGCAATGCTGTTATGGAGTCGAGAGCTAGAAATAACTACGGGTCGGCTTGGCTCTTTTCTTATTTTCAGAGTCGTTGTTCCGTTTTAGATAAAGTTAATAAACACAACGAAAAGTCTATTCCTGCCCTAAGTGCAGCCTACACACCTATTTCAATTAAATTCACTCCCACAGTGACTAATAGCACAAAGAAGGCTGATCTTGTGGTCACATGGGTCTGCCAGTGCAGAGTTCATTGTTTCAGTACCTTAACAGTATAGTAAAGTTGTTGTTGTAGAGAATTTCATTAAAAAAATCAGATGGTCAACAATAATAAGCAAAAAATGTGGCTTTTTCCTACATTGCTTACATTTCAATTCAAAAACTTACACATTAATGTATGTACCAGAGAATTGCAGATTGGTGAATAATGTCTCCTTTCCCACTGTTCATCTGAACCACATCTAACAACCAGAATCAAAGAACATAGTGACTCTTTGGGGCTTCAGTGTAGACATATTGTCCAGTAAATTACCCGTTAATTGCACATTATTATTATCACATCGATGGGCCTGCTTTTCATTTAGGCTGGCTTGTGGTGCATTCAACAAAACACTGAAAGAATCGAGGGAAGGGGAGGAGCAGTGACCATTGGGGGACAATAATGACAACATAACTTACATAATCGTTGTGATACTACCCCCGAACATAATTACAATGATTTGTGCTTCCACATTTTGCCCTTGTATTAAAAAATATGACTAAAGGCAAGAGAAGCTGAATGTAGCCCCAGGGATGTGCTTGGAGAACAGGCCAAGCTGCTCTGCCAAGGAAAGCAAACTGACTCTGCTCAGCTGGGGCAATCCAACAGTCAGAAATGACATTAACTGGCCATTACAGTCTTCGAGAGCCATAGGTGAAGAGGACCATCAGAGTGTAAGCCTACATGCCATTTAATGCTGTGTTGGGCTGAGGCCAAACCTTGAGAATTTTGGTGCAGATGCCAACACATACTCCACCAACCATTTGAACTCATCGTGTTGTAATATCTGTCCAATTGATCTTTGGTTAAAGTGAATGAAAAAGAAAATGATGAGGGGCCCCACACTGTCAGCACTTTGCTTCAAATCTGCTTTTGACTGCTGCTGTAATTGTAATATGCATCTGTTATGAATAATTATCTATGAATTAATCCAACTGAATATGTTTGAAAAGAATATCTAGTCAGCCAGTCAGAATTTGAAGGAACCCACTCTTCATTTACATATGTAACATGCATAGTCGGCCCTATGACTTGATTGCTCTAAAGCTATACTGTGTACTTTCAGCCTGTGGTTTTCTTTCTCCCCTGACAAAGAGTGATTGCACTGAAAGTGCTTGTTTTAAAAGTGTACAACATGTACAACACGTCCAAATGTAAAATATATATATATATATATTGAAGGTCTCCTGATTGTCCCCATTTTGTTTTATCATAACAGAACCTTGTATCTCAAGTTGACACTATGCCAATGTCCTGATGTATGGACCAAAGGAAATGGTCAGAAATAGTTCAGACAAACTCTTTATTTACTTCCGCTAAACTTTTTTGGAGATACAAGGTTTTGATCAGACAGTGACAAAATTCTTAAGTTGCGCTTTTGAATCTGGTACAGCAAATTCAAAATTGTACATCAGAGAAAAGTCATCAACATATATCAGTGAAAAAGGCACAGTTCTAAAACACAAAGAGAGGTTGGAAAATGTTAATGTGAAAATAAGTTATGACTGTTTGTGGTACATAAATCCACACAAATGTAGAATATGGGCCCTTTAGTGTAAGTTGAAGACTATCCAAATAATAATCTGTACAAATAAAGGGCTCCTTTCTTCAAAAACATTTTTTCTCTCAGTGTTGTGAACACAAATGCTCTCCTGCTCTGGTCCAGGCCCATTGCTCAGCAGGGATTCATGCGCAGCCTGCAATTTCACATCATTATGAGCAGGTGCTTTGAGCTAGACAGCGGTGTGTCATTGTCAGAATGAGAAAAAAAGAAAAAATTTTGGAGATAAACACTGTGCTCACGTGCTCTGGTGTGGAAAAAACGACGGTTTGCACGCATGTGTGTAAAGCACCAGGTTGAACATTCATTCTGCTGGCCTTGTCGTGTTGTCTTGAATTCTCTGCACTCACGGCATCAGCTGTCCGTATAAAGCTCTCATTCAGTCAAAACTACACAAAAGCACCGAATATCGTCTTCTAGTTGTCCCCTCCTAAACATTCTCAGATCCCAGTGAGTCTGACAGCAGTTCATTTCTAATGGGGATCCAGAGACCACCTTTCATAGGAGGGCAATAATAATACATGCACAGCCCCCCACCAACCACACGCATGCACGCGCGCCATACAGCTGCTCCTCTATCTATCTGTGCGCAAGAGCTGCTCGTGCTCAACTCTGCCAGCACGCGCCGCGCGGAGGAGCTCACAGTCTTTCTTCAGAAACAGCCCGAGCATCGCGGGCTGCACAGCTACAGAAATATCTCTCCTGCCTTACAGGAACTGGCCATGTCACTGCTGTGTGTTAAACCCGGTGCTTCGTGCTCTGTTCATGACATTTTCGGCAATGATGAACACGT
Organism: Arnoldichthys spilopterus; assembly: GCA_037974385.1. Classification (NCBI taxonomy): domain Eukaryota; kingdom Metazoa; phylum Chordata; class Actinopteri; order Characiformes; family Lepidarchidae; genus Arnoldichthys; species Arnoldichthys spilopterus. Next base: position 15,388,663 of record JBBPDA010000025.1, read on the forward strand.
TCAGTAGTGACAGTACTGACAGTGCCTCACGTGATCATATTTATTCCTAACGCTGTCCGTGCGAACGTTTTCCACAAGGCTGCCTCACCCAACTGTTTTCAGTACTGACGCTGTCCGCTGTCCACGTAAGCACATTTTCAGCACTGACGCTGTCCGCCGTCCGTACGAGCACGTTTTCAGCAGTGACGCTGTCCACATCAGCGCATTTCAGTACTGACGCTGTCCGCTGTACACACATGCGCACATTTTCAGTACTGACGCTGTCCACATCAGCGCATTTCAGTACTGACGCTGTCCGCTGTACACACATGCGCACATTTTCAGTACTGACG
>JBBPDA010000025.1:15389094-15400924 GCA_037974385.1 Arnoldichthys spilopterus
CTGTCCACATCAGCGCATTTCAGTACTGACGCTGTCCGCTATACACACATGCGCACATTTTCAGTACTGACGCTGTCCACACAAGCATATTCAGCACTCACGCTGTCCACACAAGCACTGACGCTGGCCACATGAGCACATTTCAGTATCGCCGATGTCCACATTGTTACATGTCAGCACCGACAGAGACCTGTTCTGTAGCCTACTGACATTTTTTTCACTCTAATGCTGTTTCAGCGCTGACAGCATCACATTCAGTGCTGTGTGGATTTTAAGCTGCTAAACTCAACTACTTAAGCGGCTGCTCCTCTTCAGCATTGACACTGGTTTCCGCGTTGCCTTTTTCACGTGACCATTTTCACAACTGACATTGTCCATCGGGCAGGCTGGGTGAGCGCACGGCTGAGAGCACAATTAGTAAAGAAGCTGGAACTTCACTCCAAACATAAGTCTTTCTTTTGCGTTTTCTTTCTCTCTTGTTTTGACAAGAAATCTGGTTTTATTGCGCTGGAAAAAGAGGGTGTAATTCGTTGGCCGCTGTGACTAGTGCGTCACTCACGGGATACCACACAAAGAACTACACAAAAATTGTGATATTTCACTTTATTTATAGTCCCTCCCCCCTCCCGCTTCGGTGGAACGTACCACGTGGCCGTATAATGGAAAGGGAGAGGGGGTGCGGAGGCGCAGAGCCATGCTTGTGGATGCTGCTCTGCCCTCGTGCCTCCCCCCGTGGTTAGGCGCGTGCTTGAGCCCGTCCTGTCCGTTTAAACCGCGAGGAGCACCCACACCGACTTCCCAATGCAAAAAAAATAAATAAATAAAGGAGTAGCAGGATCGGAGCAGGAGCGCGAGGGGGAACGGAGGTGTAAATAGGGAAAAAGGCGAGGGGCTCGCGGTCGGTCTCTCTCTCTCTCTCTCTCTCTGTCTATCTATCTATCTATCTCTCGGTATATCTCTCTCCCTCTTTCTCTATCTATCTATCTGTCCCGCACTCTTTCTCTCTCGCATCTTTTTTTTTTGCAAACGAAAGTGAATGAGTGAATTATTGAAAGGGGGCCTCGCGCGCGCAGAGGGACCGCCAACGCACGCAGCTTCCACCGGGACAAGTGAGCGGGCGCGCGCGACGCTTAACTTATTCAATGGTACGTGTGCACAGGCTTGTGTGTGTGTGAGTGTATGTGTGTGTGTAAATATTTGCTTTAAAACTAGACGTAAGATTGTGCACGTCTCATTATTCCTCCTCCTCCACCCCACCCCCTCCGTGTGTGTGTGTGTGTGTGTGTGTGTGATCGTGATCGTCCCGGCTCCTCCAGAGGACCCCTCGAGCCACCGGTGCCGCACGAGACTGCTGAGCTAAAAGCCCGGCCACCCACCTCCCCTCCCCTTCCCTCCTCCTCTTCCTCCACCTCCTCCTCCTCCTCCTCCTCCTCCTCCTCCTTTTCCTCCCCCTGCTCCTGCTCCTGGTCCGGCGCCGCAGAAAGCGAAGAGATGGCAACTTTGGCGAACGGTCAGGCGGACGGCGCGAGCGGTCTGGTGAACGGACTAAGCCACGCGCACGGCCCCGCGAGCTGCGCCACCATCCCCATGAAGGACCACGACGCCATCAAGCTCTTCGTGGGACAAATCCCGCGCAATCTGGATGAAAAGGACCTGCGGCCGCTCTTCGAGGAGTTCGGCAAAATCTACGAGCTGACCGTGCTGAAGGACCGCTTCACAGGCATGCACAAAGGTACCCTGGCTTTCCCTCTTCCCGTCTTCAGCTTCAACATTTACTGACGGTTTCAGAGGATCGAGTCTTTAGTGAAGGAGAAACGTCGTTTTCTGTAAAGCCACGTTCATTCACAGGGTTACGAGTGAGGGTGAATATGTGAGCAGGCATGACAGCACGTATGAAAACTAGACCAGTCTTTCTTTCTGCTTCTTTTCCTTCTTCCTCTTTTTTCCTCTTCTCTTTTTTTCTCTTCACTTCTCTTCTCTACTGCCCCTGTCATTCGGGCTGATTTTGACGTCTCTATTTCTCCTCTTTACTCCTTTCCACAAGTGGGAGGTGTAGGATTCAGTCCAGTACAGAATGAAGAGTGTGTAACAGACAGTAGAGCAGGTTTAGAATGTGAGCTCGTTAAACAACAGTGATCATTTCTTGCAAAGTTCATGGCTGCAGTTCTTGGATGCATTGGGCCCATCTGTTGGTCCCGTAGACATCTGAGTCAATGCATTTGATGGCATTTGCTGGTTGTATAGAGCGTTGGTTCATACTAGTTCATCATGGTATTGCTGATTGTCTGAAAAAGGGGTGAGCTAGAAAAGTAGAGAGGATGGAGGATTGTGGAGTTCTCTTCAGGAAGAGTGCAGCTTAGTGCTCAGCTCTGACACTCTGTTGCTCTCTATGAGGAAGAAAAGAATTACCCAGGAAGGCTGTGTGTGTGTGTGGTTCTCACTGTGTGTGTGGAGGAGCAGTGTGGTTATGTGTGTATGTGGAGGCGAGGAGAGGTGTGGTTATTTGTGTGTGCGTGTGTGGTTCTTGTTCTGTGAGTAGAAGGGAGGTGCAGTTGTGTGTGTGTGTGTGTGTGTGTGTGAGAGAGAGAGAGAGAGAGAGAGAATGTGTAGTACATGATGAGACCAGGTCGCCACAATATGTAACACAGCTGTGTGGGATTCAATGTTTTAAGCCTGATTAAAGTATAGAGAATATTTCGCTGATCATTTTTAGACAAATACACATTTACGATTGAAACTCTTGAGTGAGTGTGAAATGGACATGAAAGCACTTATAGGTTTATGGGGCTGATATATAAATATATATATATATATATATATATATACACTTTTATCAGTGTTAGTACTGTCTTTGATCATGTTCTACGCTTCTGTGCAGTATTTCACTTGTAGCACAGTGAGATATTTGTGGCATCTCTTGATCACATGAGCATTTTTCAATTCAGCAGCATACATTGCTGCTTTAGTGTGCTGACACCATTCATTGTAATTATCACCACTGCCTGATACCTACGGTGTGATCAGGAAGATCAATGCGTCACAAGTGTGCTGGGGGTCTCCCTGGAACATCGTCCCAGGGGGGTCGTTATTTCACAGCCTTGTCTAATTGATCCACTTCACCCGGAGGATGCCATTTGACTTGGGGGTCATATTAGCAGCTAATATAGCTATCCATCCATCTCCGACAGCCGGTAACATCATGGATTTAGTCACTGGTCCTGGGACAGAGAGTGGGGGTGTCCACCTTCAGTACTGCTCAAAGACACGGTTCTACATGTAGTACATAAGTGTTAATAATATACAGCAAAAAAGAGTGAGCTTATAAGTGGAAGGAGTAGAGCTGATGGCAAAAGCAGTGGGGGTGGGAATGCAGGGGCTTATCTTTTATTAATAGTGCAGCTGTAGTAGCGACTCCCCGTCCGGTGGTTAATCACGTTGCCCCTGAACTATGTGCGGCCATGCAGGCTGATTCTAGGAACTGTCTCCTTCCTCGGATATATGGCCTCCGCTCTCCCCCACCACCCTCCGGCAAGGCCTGCTTTCATTAGTGAGGCCCTCCACCCTCCACTCCAATATTTTAGCTCACTGCTATAAAGATTCTTAAATGGATCTTAGTTTTGATGTACATTCTAGAGGAAAAAAAGTTTATTGGTTTATAGTCTTTGCATTTTTCATATGGAGCATCTAACCTAAAAATACGCACAGCAAATAGACCAATATATTCTTTGGAGAATGTCATAGAAGAAACACTTTAATTTCTTTAAATAAACATTTGATGCATGTTTCTTTGTTAAACCATGAATAAGATATGTATGATAACATATTTGTAAAGATCCGCAACTACGTCCATTTAGGAACATTGATGTTCATTAAAATGTATAAATGTCTTTCACACTCACACATCTGATCTATAGAACCATCCCCTGTCCTTGAGGGAACCAAAAGTGGTTCTTCTATTGGCATCTCCCTAAAGAACCCTTTCAAGAACCTTTATTTTTATCCTCTTCAGATCAATGAGTTTCTGGCTCCACTTTCTGTCTCTGTGTGTCTCTGTCTCTGTCTCTATCTCTCTCTCCCTCTCTCTCTTTTGCTCTCTCTCTCTCTTGCTCTCTCTCTCTCACACACTCTTTCTTTATTATACAGTGTCTTTCACTTTACAGCTTTGCCTCTTGCGTTTCTAAATAAAAGTATTGACGTTCCTTAAACCAAATGATCATTCATTCCACAGTTGAATTTTGCACTCTGCTAACACTACACTTACGGTAAAAGTATTAAAAAGGTTAAAAAGGATTTTTAACAGCAATGAAACTACTTAGAGATCAAATGATAAAAAAACAAATTTTCTTCTGAGACTCCCTGATGGTCCACATTACCTGTGTTGTGACTTAAACTAGAGCATAAATATGGACCATCCCTGAAGATTCAGTGAAAATCAGTTTGAAAGCCACTGCTTTTAAGAACCATAGACAAGTAGTTCTCTGTGATAGAGTAGACACATTTAAGTGCGTAGAGATTGCAGGAGCATTCGAATGTCATGGTTCTATATATAATCACTGCCTTTACTAAAAAACCATTGAAGGAACTCTTTCTAAGGCCATTTATACCTTACAAATCGGTTTCTATAGGACACTTATAAAAGGCCTGTCATTTTCACATGAACAAAATATATTACGTCAGAAAAATCACTGATTGTGTAGATTTTTTATTTAACAATTGCATAATAAGCTCACAGTTTAAGGGCTCAACCTTTTTGCTCCCCCATTGTCGCCATCCTGATCTGAACGTCGTCTTTGTTCTCTGAATGCTTCTTTTCTTTGTCCTCCTTCTCGAGCACCTCCAGCTTTCTCCTTTTTGTTCCCTCTAACGCCGCTCCATCTTTTTTACGCCCGCCTACACCTCCACACTCTTCTTTCCCTTCACGCCGTATTGCTCCTCCACTCTTCTGCACCTCCCCTCTCTCTCTCTCGCTCTCCCTCTCTCTCTCGCTCTCTCTCTCTCTCTCTCTCTCTCTCTCTCACTCACACTCCCTTTCCCTCTCCCTCTCTCCCCCTCCATATCACACACCTCCCCCTCCACCCATTCATATGCTGGAAGGGATTCTTTCATCCGTTTATTCACTCTGTCACCCACACACACACACACACTTACACACATACACACGCATGGAGAAAAACATCTCTCTAGATTCAGTGTCACACTCTGAGCTGAGAGAGAATCTGTGAGAAGGTGGGGGAGTGGGAGGTGGGAGGGGGGTTGACTTCCCATGCAGACCTGTAAACAGCAGCAGGATAATGGAAATGGCACAACCTCAAGATAAATACACGCTTTTCACTGCCGAAACAGCAAATATTAGCATCTCTGAAATGTCTGCTCCTTGTGGAAGATGATTGTTTGGATTGCGGTGTTGACAGGATGGACAAAGGTGGCGTTTTGGCCAGCCATCACAGTTTAGAGATTAGAAGTGAATAGAAAAACGTGTTGTGATAGCAGCAATTTTGTTGACTACAGTTTACGTTGCCCTGTTTGTTTATTCATTATTATTGTTTTCAAAGTAGATTCAACAATTGCCGATTGTAAAGTATTGCAAGAGAAAAGGGCTCTGCGTTGTTGTAGCATGGCGCACGGAGCTGCCATTGATGCAAAAAACTGGAGAATTTGAAGCTGCGATGAAGAGTGTGGGTGGAGAGGGACTATGTTTGATGCCGTAATGAAACATGTAGGAGGAGAAGCTTTCCATTTCACACTGCACCCTCTGCATTCACACGCTCTATTTTTGATTGTTTTTCTGCCTATGCACTGGCTCTATTTTCGCATATAGGTTTGATGGGAAGACAAAGATTGAATGTGCATTATTTGACTTTATAGCAGGGAACATTCATAGTGCCTGTATCTTAAATGTCAGTGATGGCTATAAAAGGTACACTGTCTCATGAGCTGATGATATGGCCAAAATATCTGCTTCATACATCAGTTATCCAGTTACTGGACCTCTATATCAGGGCCTAAAAGTAAGAGAGGCTTAGAGGCTGGCCTGGATTTAGAAGCTGAAACAAGTAGGAATCAGAGGAGACCAGGAAGAGGAATGGGCAGTGTTTAGGATAGCTTACACTTAGGAGGAGAAGAAAGAAAAGCAACCAAGACCATGGGTTAAGAGACAGAAGATGGTAGAAAAAAGTATGTGAGGACTAGATGTTGGTGCTGATGGAAAGCAGGAGAAAAGGCAGGAAAGAGATGGAAAAGATATAACTCTAGACCTGGTAGAAGAGAGTTAGTTGAGTTTGGTGAGAAAGAAAAAAGGAGTACAGAAGGATTGAGAAAGATAGGCCCCGGAGCGGTTGCAGGTTTAAGGGGTTGACGCCTCCATTCTCCAGCAATTTCACTCCAGCAGCTCTGCGTGACTCAGCAGTGCTAATAGAGTCCATTTGTACCGGTCACCAGCTGCTGCAGGGAACACGTTGAGGAGGGCTCTGCACATCTTCCTGCTCGGGTCCCTTTTAGTGCAGCCTGGCCCAGCTTTGTGTCTTAAAACCACCATGGCTGGAAGTTGCTCAAAGATAGTCATAAGTTTCATCACCAGCCTTTTAAAAATAAAGGTTTCCTATTTTTTCCTCATGCAAACCTTTATTGTATAGAATCTTTATGTAATCATTATTTAAACATTCTGTAAAGGTTCTTTAAAATAACTTTATAAAATATTTTCAAAGCATTCATTAAAAGGAGCTTCATCAGTCAGAGCTTTTTTTTATCAACCTGATGTTCTTCAGCCTGAGATTCATTGGTCTGAACTTTATTTGTTAGTAGCTTCATTAGCCCAAGCTTCACCAGGCCAGGTTTCCTCAGCCTTTGCTTCATCATTCTGAGCTTTATCAAGTCAAGCTTCATCAGCCTGAGCTTCATACATGAGTTTTACAAAGCATTTCCTACCCAAGCTTAACTTGAATTTAATCACCATGAAGTTAACTGGTCTTGGCTTCATCAGTTCGAGCTTCAACAATCTGAGCTTCATCAGCCTGAGCTTCACTGATTCAAGCTTCACCAGCCAGAGCTTAATTAACTTGAACTTCATTAGTTTAAGTGTCATCAGTTTAGGCTTCATCAGTTCAAGCTTCATCAGCTTGAGCTCTATCAACTTGAGCTTCTTCAGCTTTTGTTTCTGCAATCTGTATATCAGAACAGTGGAGAGTCAGCATGCAGAGCATGAGAACCCCACGCCATATGCTATGGTCTTTTTGATGAATACATAAGCCATACAGTTAGTCGGGGTCCAAACAAGTAAATTGTTGAAAAATGCAACAGAGAGAATGTTTTAGACTGGAGCGATGCATTATTAAGGAAGAATATCGCAGAGCACAAAAATTCCATCAGATTAGCCCCCATGTTTTTCTGCTGTTCGGCTGTAATAATGTTCGTTAGGGGCAGGATTTTCAGCGAGACAGTTGGTCGTCCTTGCTGGAGAGAGAGAGGCAGAAGGGAGGCTTGGGTGTTTTTCTCTCCTGCGGCTTGGTGTTAATTCAGCTCTCGTTTCTGGCCACACGATTTCACTCCTCTTGCATCATCCGAGCACACAGCGCTTCTTTTTTTTTACCTTTTTTTTTTTTTTTTTTTTTTTTCTGCTGGGTTCGGATCTGCCCTTCCCCTCCGGCCCAGCCAGAATCCTCTCTTCTTTCTCTCCTCCCTCTCCCTCTCCTTCTCCTTTTCCTTCCCTCTTTTTCAGCCACAGTTGGGACAATCGCTTCAACAGCCTCCCCCATCCTATTCACCTCCGTTTGTACGATGATGCCACATGATCAATGTGGAGCGTTTTGTTTACGCGGGAGGCAACATGTGTCATGGTGGAGGTCGCGCCTGGCCATGGCACTCCCTCCTACCTGCCTCTCAATATGAAACACCACAGAGCAGCAAAGATAAATAAGCGGGACGTCGGTAACACATATGTAAATATGCGGCCAGTGGAGTGAGCTCATTTTTCAGCCGGACAGTGGGGAAGGTGGCAGCCCTGCTATTGTCCATTATTATTGGAGGGGACTGCCACAGGGGTCGGCCATCAGGCGGAGAGATAGTTACTCACACTGAGCGATGACTAGGCGATGGCAGAGACGGGAGACAGAGGTGGAAAGGAGACCAGGGAGAAGTTGGGGGCTTGGGCAGTGATGTTAATTTGAGTTGAGTTTTGTCAGATTTTTAGAATTTTAACTTGATACTAAGTGTAATATCACAACATTTATTAGTAATTTAACAGGGCTTTCATTCACACTTGTAATTTTCTGAACACCCCATGTTTATATTAGATATGATTTATTATTAGACTGAACAATATAAATATTGAAATTTTTACTACTTGATCATTTTAAAAGCCCTTGTCCTTGTCTGAACTTCCAGTATTTACTGGATTGAGTGATAAAAATGTTTTGATAAGTGTAAAAACCCTTGCAGCTTAACATATTTACCACAAATGTCAAATAAATCAAATAAATGAATAAATAATGTAATTTTGTTCTCCTTTAGCTTTTACTGAAGGATTGACCATGCTTTATGGCCTAACATAGAAATTGGTGCAACAAATGGTCCTTTGAGTAATGTCATGTAATCACATAATTGATGTCACATAATATTCAACAAAAATTGTGTGAAGATTTAAAGAACAATTATCTAAGGGTATATACCAATGTAATGTTCTCTGTTCTCTTAAGATACATTGATTTAAAGGCTAGTTAGGTTCAGGTCACATTTTTACTCTAACCCTTAAACCCTAAGTTCAGATGGAAATAATATGAGACAGGACAAGTTTAAGGACCACTGCTTTATGGAACTGAATGTGTGAACTAAATTATGATAGCAATATGCAAAAAAAACCTTTTTAACACCTTTGTTAAGATTGTGTTTAAATATGTGCTTAAGGATCATTACTTCCTTATGTTTATTTTTTCCAGTTACATGTACACATGTCCCTAAAGAGTTCCAGGCTTTGTATAGAAACTTTACATTATGTGGAGAGTCATTAAACTCTAAGGTACTTAACCTCATGCATCTCATTTACAAAAATGGTTTGTTAAAGCACAGTCTACTGAAAAGATCTTAAGGGTAGTGATTCCAAATTGGTCATAATTGGGCTCTCACCTAGGCTACATTTTTGCTATATCCCTAAGTGGTTCTTCTTCTTCTTTTTCAAAGAAGCAGTTTTGGCACATACATTCATTTATGTATGTCATTTATAAATATGTATTTATTTCATTTGTGCATTTACTTTCTTTTTCTATTTCATTTTATGGTGTAAGTCACATAAAGATATGCTAATGCTTCGCCACTCTGAAGGAATTGGTTTGAACTGTCAGGATAGAGGGCTGTTGTTAAATTCTACAACCCAGGAGTGGTGGTTGAACTGGGTCAGAATGAAACCGCCCCTTCTTTCCTCCGAGTGCCGACCTGAAAGCGCTTTCAAAGAGCAGTTCCCCATTTTTGTGCTACAAGTATTGCACACTGAGGTGCAACACTTAATCCAGCACCTCCCGCTATACACCATCCGCTAAAGCCCTTTCAGGAAATTGCTATCGCTATCTGTCAAACATGTATGTCATATCAGAGCATGTGGGAGTAACACTGGAAGTAAATTTGAAAGGAGCATGGAGGGAAGAGGGAAAATGATGAGGAAGTGATGTCATACTTGTAGCAGTGCAGTATGGAGGTGTTTTTATCCACCTATTTCATATTTACTGTAAAACTCCAAAAGTATGCAAATGCTGCAGAAATCCGCACGGTTCCTGCAGAGCTTCCGAAAACCCCTGCCACTGAAAGGTTCATGTTTCACTTAGCAGCCACGTTGTGTTCTCATATATTTAAAATAGAAAAAAAGAAAGCAAACCTGTGTTTTAAAAGTGAAGGCCTTTCTGCTTCTCTCAGTCTGACTATGTGTAGCTGCTGGATCACCATTTTGATTCAAATGTCTGAAAGCTCAGCAGTGTAGTGACAAGGGCTCTTTAGAGAAATAAATAGGTTCTGTTTTCAGAGCAGTTGCATCATCTAAGTGCTATTGTGATATGTGTTAAATATTGAAGTGGCTGTAGCGTGTGTGTGTGTGTGTGTGTGTGTGTGTGTGTGTGTGCATGTGTGTGTTTGTGTATATGTGTGTGATGGGGAGATGAGCTGTCATGGTGTGTATAATAGAGAGAGATCTGTCCGTCAACTATACTTGGCCTTGTTTCAGATACCTATTTGGACAGCAGGCAGTTTTTGATATAACTGACTGGAATGCAGTTCAGTGATTTAGGCCAGAGGCCTCGATCCTGGCCTAAAGCTGTCATGGAGATTCATTGTTTTGACTTGATTTAACAATTCACTGTAATGCAATAGAGAATTGTTTAGGAAGTTTTATGCATATGTAACTTTAAAAAGGGAACACTGAACACCTTTATTCCAGTAGTTCATTGTGCTGTTTCCTGTTCTGTCTTTAAAGTATAAATTCATTTATTTAAATGTCTGTTCCCTCTCAGTATCTCCAAAAGAACCTAATAAAAATATCCACCAGCTCTAAAGTGATTTATATCTGAATATAACCTGTAAACAAGGAGCATCTACTTTGAAAGTTCCTGTGTATATATATCTGCTGCAGTAACAGCTACAAATGTCTTTACATGTCTATGTTTTGCAGTAAATGGCTTCACCTTGCTGGAAAATGTAGACGTTTCATTTATTCCATATTTTCTCAAGTGTTCAGTAAAATGTTACAGCCCTCTGAGCCATGAGGGAGAGAGAGTCTTCTAAGTTATTCTTGCTGAACCACCTCGTGACAGTTTTTGTGCTACGATGCTTTTGGGTAAAAATGGACCCAGATCTTTTCATTGTGAGGATTTAAAGTAGACAGTGTTTTAATTACTCGTCGTTGGAGAGGATGGGAGGTGACAGGGGAGGCTTTTAGCGCAGAGTGGCCGGAGCTGCGTTAAAGATAATCGGCTTTGTGGAGTTTTTATTGTTCAAGGGTGGTCAGCAAATGGATCCCCTGATCTATGGTGCTGGTCTATAGCATGAATGTATAAACACCCTTTCCAGAAAAGTTTCTCCAAAATTCAGAATTATTCGAAGGGTTTTCAACAGTTTTACTTAACAGCTTAATTGTATTTTGGACAGTGGTTTACCATTGTGTAACATATCATTTTTGGGCATAAATGAATCATTTTGGAACTGATGAGACTAATTACAGTAGTTTTGCCATTGGAAATCTTTAGTATGAGATAGATCAGGATTGCTGGCTGGCCAGTCGAGCACTCACACTCTGCATCTAGAAAGCCACACTGTTTTAACCCATTTCAGTATGTGGTCTGAAATTGCCCTGCTCTAATAAGTATGGACGCCCAAGAAAGAGATGTCGTCTTAACATTTCTGGAAATTGTACACATGCACACACAAGCACACATACACAGAAAATTATTGTTTTATTCAATGTCATGGACATGGGGGTCTTACATGTGTCCCATATGTTTTGTATATAAAATAAATAATTTCAATTTTTAAATATTATTTTATATATTAAATAGCAATATGTGATAAAAATGTTTTCCATATATTATATACATTTACATTTTACATATATTTAATACATATATTACTTTATATTTTGTTTGCACAAGACAAGTAAAAAAAACAAGATTACATAGTTTAAGATAAAAGGTAAAATAAAAAAGCACAGAAAACTTTTCCTCAAAAAATAATCTTAGATGAATTAGTTAAATGATATTATAATCAGTAAGCATTAATAAATGACAGAAGATGAATTTTAACCTTGTTTTGAAAGAAGGTAAAGTGTTCCTTCTTAAAGACTTTAGAGGAGAAAAAACAA
>JBBPDA010000025.1:15406623-15420661 GCA_037974385.1 Arnoldichthys spilopterus
CCAAAACACCCCCCCCCCCCCCCCCCAAAAAAAAAAAAAAAAAACTAAAAACTAAATGCACAGCATAACATTTGCTTATACATTTTAATATGCAAGAGGGAGGCCTTAGTTTCTTGGGGACAAGAGGGCAAAAAAAAGTTGATTAAGAGAGAAGAAAAGATAGGAAGACCAGACAAGGAGAAACGGGGAGAGAGAGAGAAAGAGAAAGAGAGAGAGTGTAGGGGAGTCCCAGAGACAGATGTCACCCTCTCCTCAGATTGATGGCTTCTGGCCGGTTTCCACCTTCAGCTCTGACCCTTTTGTCCTCTGCAGTAATTTATCGGTGACGTTTTTAAAGATTTAAGCACTATTTCGTGTTCGTCGTGGCCTCGGACTCAGAATGACCTTCCTGTGCAGTGGGGTAGAGACAGGCCTGGGTAAAATAAGTCCACCTGCATGAGTCCAGCCCTGTGGACAGCTTCCATAGCAGGGACAGGTGTGTGTGTGTTTTCCTTTATGCTCCACAGGGAGGTCTGATTAATTAACACACTGTTTGTTTTAAGGATGTAAGTATATTTAAAACGCTGCTTTCACTTTGTGGCTTTTTGGGTAACAGAGAAACTTTAGTTAAAAAACAGAGCGAAAAAAAGAAAGAGAAACCTATGAGAAGCAGACAGAGACAGAAAGAGAAATCGAGAGAGAGAGAAAATGAAAATAAAAAAAGAGAGGAGAAACAGAGATGAACAAGAGATAATGTGGGCTAAAGAGAGACAGTCAGACAGAGAGAGAGAGAGATAGAGAAAGAAAAAGAGATAAAGAGAGAGAGGGAGAGAGATTAATATAGCTGCTTCCAGATTTTGGCTCAGTGGCCAGTGGGCTCAGCTGGGCCTGGTTCTAACTGGTTTGTGGTACGTGTATGTATGTGTATGTGAGAGAGAGTGTGTGTGTGTGTGTGTGTGTGTGTGTGTGTGTGTGTGTGTGCATGTGTATCATGTCTGAAGCGGCAGGGCACGATCAAGAGGGAGCTTCTCCAGCACATTATCACTCATTTGCAATTTAATGGCCTCAGAGATTCCGGGCTAACCCCAGCCGCCTGTCCCCTGCATGCCAGAGCCTATTAGCACAGGTTTTTAATCACAGCGCCGGGTCTCAGACCACAATCCCCCACCAGCAGCCCCACTAAACCCACCCCTCTGGCCGTGCAGTGGGCAGCGGACTCTGCTTGGCCAAGACAGGATGGTGGCACTGCAGCCCTCATCAAGGCTTAATGATGAACAGTGGTGTCCATTCTCCCTGAAGACAAGAAGACGACATGAAGGCCCATTTAACTCTTTCTTACCTAACAGATTGTCTATGAAACACTCATAACACTCAATAACAGAGAGTTATTCTTCTATAACTCATTTAAATCTGCTTACAGGGCAGTCAATGTGTGTGTGTGTCCATATTATAATATAAAATAGATTATATTATAATATTATCAGGTCTCCAAAATGATCTGTATCCAGCTATGTAGTTTATAATTCCATGCATAATTTATATATATATATATATTCATCTGATTAATTGACTATCAGTCATATAATTTACAATCAATAACAGTTTTTAGTTTTACTAACAGTTTTACAGTTTCTTTACACCACATATGTATTAGTCTAAAACAACAAAAAAGAAATAAAGAAAACAATAAAATAAGAAAAAAGTAGAATGAGACAAGGCAAAGTGTACTCCTCATATGTGCTGGCATATTTTCCTCTCTCAGGTCCCACTAAACTAGATGCCGCTGAACTGAACTGCACTGTTAAAAAGCTATGCATTTGACAGCTGAATCTTTTCAGTTTCATCAGTTTTTCTGTGGCTTTATTAGCTGAAACACCACTGTATTTAATATGTAGTGGTTATTAAAAATTTGAAAAGTGAAGTAAGAACTAGAATTGACAGAATGAAACATTAAAAGTACATCTGTCTACAGCAATTTAGCTCCACCCATTCATTTTGAAGTTATGAAGAGTGTTTAGGCCTGGGCTGCTTTTTGAACTTAGCACAATATAGAACAGAGGTCATTTGTTATGAAATATATAATATATATATATATCATAAAGGCTCAGCAAAAAGAGCCTGTATAATTTTAAAGGATAACAAAAGGTGGGAAAACAGTCCTGCAAAAATATTAATGTCTGTTTTTGCCGCTGTAACACCATATTCCCTTTTTAATTAATGATCTGCTTACCTACATGTGATATTTACCTCTGTTCATTTATTTAGAAGGTTAAAATAGTAGTTTGTGACCAAGAAAATAAAAATGGACTCTTTTGTCTATATCATGTTGTTTTATCTCTGTAAAGCACATTGAATGACCTTTGTGTGTGTTAAAGATGGCAAAGTGGTGGCAACTAATTCCATTAATCCAGCTCTCAGCAGCACCTCTAACCTGGGTGTTATAGTCCAGTAATGATATCCCTTGCTGTGGGTTACAAAAACCACAGGGTTATTGAGCTAATGGTTCTGCAGGTTCCGGAGATGTTCTGGTGATGGTTGGAGAGAAAATGGCATGACCAGGTGTGCAGATTGAAGACCCACTTTCTGACTGTTAGCGATTTGATGATGTGTTTGAAATGAAGATGTTAAACTGAAGCTTTGTTGCCCTATTTTCAGAGAGAGAGAGAGAGAGAGAGAGAGAGAGAGAGAGAGAGAGAGAGAGAGAGAGCAGTCTAAGCACTGCAGCTGGTCTGCCAAAGGGATAAATATTAACAATTATGAGGATTGTGGAAATACTCTCCAGCGAGAGAGGCTCCTCAGTTTGCGCAGTTTAGATTTGCCCTCCTTTTACACCAGAGAAACATGAATATCAGCATGCAGAAGCCAAGAGGGGCCTTCACTCTGTGTGTGTGTTTGTGTTTGTGTGTGTTCCTCCTGTGGAGACAGACTGATGTCCTCTCTGATGTGTGTTGATCTCTCCAGCATTAGCACAGACACACACACACACACACACACACAGAAAAGACTTGCGAAGTGTGTGTTTGATAAAGTGTTGGCTGTTTACAAATCCTATTACGTCTGTTTCGTGTGTCCTTGGACTTGATTGCCGGTCCATGTTAGCTTTAGCAAATGTCTTAATTGCGTTAAATGGGGGGGAAAGCTGGCAGATTAGAAACCATTAATGAGTGTTGTGTGTGCAAGCGTATTCCCCGGATGATGCTTTTGTTCGTTCAGCGGGGGAAGTGTGTGTGCCTGTGTATGCGCGTACTGGCGTCACCTTGAAACTCAAAAGCACCAGAGAAACAGGTCATTGTGTCTCCACTGAAAAGAGGTACACCCTGCTCACTCCATCTCTTATCCTCTCTCTCTCGCTCTCTCTACCCCCCCCCCACCGTGCCTTTCTCTTTCTCTCTCTCCCACTCTGCATCTCTCTCTTTGTTAGGTTTTCTTTTCCACTCTACATCTATCCTTACTCTGCTTTTATCTTTGTCTACCTGTCCCCCACTCTTGTATTCTCTTTCTTTTTTGTATCTATTTTTCCTATCTATCTACTTCCCCCTGTGTTTTCCACATTTTTCCTCTCTCTTCCCCCTCACTTACTCTCTTTGTCGCTCTGTTCCTTCTTACTTTCTACTCTTTTACACTGGTTTTATCCCTTAGGTCTCTCTCTTTCTCCCTCCCTCTTTCTCTCTCTCACTCTCTCTCTCTCTTTCCCTTGCCAATCTGAACAGCAGATAAGCCCACTCAGGGAGAATTTAGAGGACCCTCCATCTGTGTATAAATAGCTTTAGGATGAATTATTGAGGGACCCTTTGGTTGCTAATAACCCCACAGGACCCATCGCACGACGACACAAAAGATGGAGGGAAAACAATTAGACAGAGGTTTCTCCTGAGGAAGACAAAGCCAGAGGGAGGGAGAAAGAGGGCAAACAGAGGGAAAAGGGAAGGGGATATAGAGGGAGGGAGAATGAAGGGGATGTCTTCAGAAGCCCCTCACAGTCTCCTCGTCTTGGCTAATAAAGCCAATTAGGCCCATGGAATCAATGGGCCCTAGAACGGAAGCCTAATGATTCATGTCTCTGCTCCAAACGTCCTGTCCCTTCCTGTCCTGTCCAGGCCAGGCAGAAGGACGGGAGGACAAGGGGGGATAGTGGTGGGGGAGAGCGCCGGAATATTAAGGAGATGTTTGTGTCTGCTCAAAGTCAAGTGGCAGCAGAAGGACGACACGGCGAGGGCAGGAGGTGCAGACAGACAGGCAGGTCACCCTGTCATAGACTCAATTAACTCCAGCATGCCAGTGTTCCCCTTCCGTCCTGTCTCTTAACACTAGGACTCAAACAATACTTTGTTTGCCCAGTAAAACTGGACAATATTGAGGTTCAGTGCACATCAGGGGATTCTGACATTATCATTGATCTTTATGTACAATGTATTTATTGAATACATTTAATTATTTATAAAAGTGGATAGTAAGTATTTTGATGATGACACTGTTTATTCACCACAGTCAGTGGCTCAGTAAATAATTGCTATATTGACACTTGTCAAGGGGTGGGATATATTAGGCAGCAAGTGAACAGTCAGTTCTTAAAGTTTATATGCTGGAAACAGGAAGAATGGACAAGCGTTAGGATCTGAGCCACTTTGACAAGGGCCTTATTGTGACGGTAGAGTCAGAAGATCTCCAAAACATCTCCAAAAAGGCAGGTCTTGTGAAGTGTTCCAGGTATGGAGTAGTTAGTACCTACCAAAGGTTTATCCCTTTATTCCCATTTACCTGAGGAAGGGATGACATCAGGATTCACCAGGATCTTTTGTAAACTTTTGTTTAAGTATCTGGTACAGTTGTCCTTTATGCATGTGTCATTCTGTTGTAGAAACACTGCAAGTTCACTGAGGGCCATATCTTTATCTCCTATTCTATAACACTTTTCATCCTTTGGCTCCCAAAAGAATCTCCTCTATGTGTAAACAAGGTCTGTTCAGACATAGATTATAATAATATCAGGTTATAGAAGTGCTTAAGCAGCCATTTAAACAGCCATGGTATTTAGCTGTTAAACAAACCTGTTACAGAAACACAGTGGTGCAGTGGTTAGCACTTTCGCCTCACAACACAAAAGTACTGGGTTTGATCTGTGTGGAATTTGCAAGCTCTCCCCGTGTTTGCGTAGGTTTCCTCCCACTGCACAAAGGCTTGCAATAGGTTGATTGGATGCTCTTAATTGCTCCTAGGTGTGAAAGTGTGTGAGTGGTTGTATGTCTGTGTGTTGCCCTGTGATGGGTTGGCCTCCTGTTCTGGGCAAACCCTGCCTCACGCCCATAGTCAGTTGGGACTGGCTCCAGCTTCCCCATGATCTGAAATGGAAGAAGCAGTTTAGAAAATGGATGGATGGAACTATTTGCGTTCCTGCCAAAAAGTCGGGAGGTTCTCCTTTTCACCCAGCCAATAAACCAGATCCTCTCTCTGATCTTTTGCATGTTATCTGAATAAAATAAATCATGTGATGAGTTATTTACATTTTGTCTGTTTCATAAAACTTGTTTCACAAAATACAATATGTTCCAGCTGATTGCAGATGATGTGTAGGAAGCTTCACACTGTGCTGCTCAATTGAGTTGAGATTTTATTTCACTGAAGTTGCAAGAAAGTTTCATTAAAGTTTCACAGTGTAAAGACAACCTCAATGAACCTTTGAGAGACAATTTCATGTTATTTACTTGATTTAAAGCTATAAGGTTATTTATATATTAGGTTATTTCAGTCATTTTTTTATGTTCGTGTAAGACTTCTCTCCTCCCAGTTTCTGCTGTTTACTTAATCTGACAGTTGAGAACTGACTCATATTTGACAATTTCTTATCATATAGGTCAGCAAAGTGAGAGTCATATTTAACTATAAAGAGTTTATTAGCTATTGTCAATTTTAAGTCTTTAAAAGTGATGTTGGTGATTTATTGTTGTAGCTGCCTGTTTTTTTAGCTATGTTCTTCTGTGGCACCTAGTCTTCTTAAATGTAACGATATGTGGAAGTGTTTGTTTGTACTTATGGTTATGAATACAAAACATTTTGATTTGTACCATGTGGTACAAACATATGTTCAACTAAATATAGAGCATTCTGCTTTTATTTACTATTTTACACAGCGTCTCAACTGTTTTTGGCTGTATATGGCCATATTAATGTTATTAACTTCTTACTTGCTTTTGAAGCTTACACAGGTTACACCACAATAGCTCCCTCTACCACCCACCCACTCACACACCCAAGTGAACACACACAAATACATATACACAAAAACCCACATGTACACTTATTTTTACATATATTTAGTACACCCAATATATTAAATGGCTTCTATTGTTTTAACCTTCAGTTATTGTATTTCAGTACTTCGCAGACCCCTGTAGCCTCAGTATTTTAGTGCAGCTTACATTTCACCCTATCAAGCTGGTGGGTAATTGCATGTCTAACTTACAAGTACTGGACAGCTCTCCTTACTATTCGCTGTTCAGAAGGTGACATGCTGTAGGTTTAATTCAAAAGACCTGCTTGAATAAGAACATGGTTGTGTGTGTGCGTATGTGTGTGTGTGTTTATACTCATAGTTCTCAGTAAGCTGCGGGTGGAGGAGGACAGGGCTGTAATGATGCATGTTCTACTCCATTGATTCAGTGGCTGTGCTCCACGCTAAATCCTTCACATGCGGCACATTAGAGCCAGGCCTTTTTCCTCCTCTGCCAATCGATTAGCACGACTTACAGCCGGCACCGCTTCACTCCTCTGGAGGCCCTGGAGATGGCACGTGTTATCTGGAAAGAGAGAGACAGAGAGAGAGATAGAGGGAGAGAGTAGGGGGGAGGGCACCCCCAAATGCCATTTCAAGGTTTCTGTTCCCCAGCTGCGGCTGGGTGTAAAAGAGGCCTGAGGCATGGAGGTGTGTGTGTGCATGTATGTGTGTGTGTGTGTGCGTGTGTGTGTGTGTAAAGCCGGGTATTATACTCCATTAGAAATGCATCTACCATCTTTTCTCTAATATTCACCCACACTTCTATTCCATTCCGCTGGAATAATATCACTCAAGGAGAGGACTCATTAGTCCCAGAAACAGCTCCTGAATATTTAAGGCCTATTTTATTCAATCAAAAAAAAGCCTGACGTGGTCTTGGTGCAGTAATTGAAGATTTCTTTGCACCCCACCTCTTTTGCTCTCATACACTCTCACTCTGTCTTTCTTTCTCTCTTACTTTCTTTCTCCTTTCTCCCCTCTCTCTCTCTCTCTTGCTCGAATTACTCTCCAAGCTCATATTGCACTCTTCAAAGTGCATTTTTATTTAATCAGGGGTTTACAGCTTCCAATTAAATATTTGAAGGAGATGTGTAGGGGAAGGGTTTGAATGTGCAGGAGTATTTCAGAAGACCTTGACTACTCAGGCCTTAGAGGACAGTGCATTTAAATTACTTGTGGCTTGGGGGAAGGCGGTTGAGGAGGGAGGGGGTTATAGGAAGTTTTCACCTTCGATCTTTGCTAGAAGGCAAAGTTTATCAGAACACAAGAAATGCGGTCAGACTTACCAAAGAAAATACATGTCTGATTTGTACTTCAGCTGATGTGGTTAGCCTGTTGCTTGTGTACATGTTGCACATCTCTGAAATAATCCAGGTGTGCATGTGCACTGCAGTTGATCCCATTATGCCTTACAATGGCAAAACCTCAATTACAATGTTTTCAAATGACCCAAGTGTTTCGAACTGAACCTGTTAGTTATAGTAGATAAGCTAGACATTAAAGCGACAAAACATTTTATAACTTTCCCCATCCAACAAGTCCATAGGTCACAAAACATCAAAGCATCAACAAAAGTTTAGCTCCACTCATTCAAGCTGAGGCCATAAGGAGTGTTTCAAACTGGACTTCTTTTTGAAAAAGACACAATATATTGCAGCCAATGTGAGCAGAGGTCATTTGCATATCTCACATGAACATACACAGCCTGATTCTTCCTAAGAGAGAGGTTAAAAATGGTCATGTTACATGAATGATATCTTGTTTGGGATCATAAACTGATTTAAGTGTTTTTACACTAGTTATTATATTTCATATTTTATGTATATATTACGGTAACACTTTACTGTAGGGTACCATTAATAAGGTTATATGACATCTACATTAGCCTTTTACGACAATTGACATTAATTTACATAAACATTTATGAAGGTTTATTCCAAGCGTCCATTGTCATCACACTTTCTGGGGTGAAACTGATGAGAATTAATGATAAGTGACACTTGTCAGAATAAACCTTTACAAATGTTAATGTAGATCAATTGCAATTGTCATTAAAGGCTTATGTACATGTCATGTAGCCTTAGGAACCTTACCCTACAGTAGTGTTACCTATTTTACTACATATGACGTCTCAAATGTAATGTTATACTTAAACACTTAATATACAATTTAATCAGTGTTTTATTTAAAAAAAAATATGTTAATTACAGTGTATGCTTTTAAATCTCAACATTTTACTCAGGTGCTTTATTTGGGTAGTTGTAGCCTATTTTTAAAAGAATGTGATTGGAAACGGTGTGGTTTTTACTAATGTGTTCTCTGAAAATAATCTACTTCTTCGTTTACCACATTATAATATACAAAAGTAGCCCAGACCCACTGAGAAAGGTGCTTGGTAACCTTGAGGCTTCAAGGCAAAACTTTCTCTATTAGTGTTTCCAAGCTATTCAAACTTTCATCAGCCTCATCATTTATGAATTTTTTTCAAGCTTATTGACTTTCTTTCTGAGTGAGAGTAAAACATTAAGTATCTCATTGGAAAAGTTCCTCTCTGTTCGAAATAATCAAAAGACAATATACAGATTTGATTTCTTTTAGGCTTTGAGGATATTAAACAAAAAAAGAAGTCAATAGAAACAAAAAGTGGTAAAATAAATGGAGAGATCAAAATATATCTCTAATATATCTCAGATCTCAGAGACTTCAAAACAATGGCATCTACATTTGATACTGTGTAAACATCTACTTCAGCTGTTTGGAATGAGAATACTATTTACTACTATAGCATTTAATACAGTGCTCTCTCTCTCTCTCTCTCTCTCTCTCTCTCTCTCTCTCTCTGTTTCTCTCTCTCTGTCTCTCTCTCTCTCATCCCTTGTAGTTTCTGTACAAGTGAGTGTGTGTGTGTGTGTGTGTGTGTGTGTGTGTGTGTGTGTGTGTGTGTGTGTGTCTGCGTCTGTGTGTGTGAGTCCCTTAAGGGTGTCTGCAGCAGGTGAGATAAGAAGCTAGTGTAGGACACTAGGGGATAGTGTTCACAGAAGCTAGGTGATTTTATCTCTCTCTCTCTTTCTCTCTGTCTCTCTCTCTCTCTAACTATTTCTGTCTCTCCCCTTCCATGCTTCTGCACTCTGTGCTGTTCCCTCCACCTCCTCTTTCTTCAATCCTCTGCCGTTCTTTTTTCCATAAACCATTTTCTCTAGAGCTCTCACTGCTGTGTCTCTCTCTCCATCCCTCTCTCTTTCTCTTGCTCTCTCTCTTTTCGATCTCTGTCTTCTCTCTGTTTGTTCCGCATCCTTCTCTCTTTTTCTTTCCCCCTCTTTCACTCCTTCTCCTTCCTTGCTTCTGCGATCTGCACCGTTTCCTCCACCTCCTCCTTCTTCATTCCTCTATCGTTCTTTTCCACAAACCATTTACTCTAGAACTCTTCCTTCCTCCCTCCTTCACCCCCCCCCCTTCACCCCTACCACCTCTTTCACTACCTCGCTTACTACCTGAATTCTATGCAATCACTGCCCCTCTTGTCTCATCTGTCCTGTTTGCACGGCTACACTACCTCTCCTCTCCTGATAAAGTTAATGCCTGTGCCAGGCTGAGTGGAGTAGAATTGCTTTTAGGGGAAGAACAAAAATAGGTACCCTGCTGCTTCAGCTCATCCGTTTATGTGTGTGCTTGTGTGTAAACTCTATTTGAGGACACAAATTCCCCATGATGATATAAAAACATGAAATTTTGGATAATCCAACACCTTTGGATTGTTAAAATGTGTTTTAACAGAACAGTTTATTTGTTTATTGAAGTTAAGTTTAGGTTCATTTGGTGGATGCATTATCTGGCTAAAGTTAACTGAAACATCCTCAAAGATAGTTCTACAGGTGTGTGTGTGTGTGTGTAAGTGTGTGTGTGTGTGTCCCGCGAGAGTGCTACCATGTTCCGTAACATGACAGACCTTGGGAGGAGTCAGCCAAGCTGTCGCGCTGAGCGCTCCCCAACGCTAATGAGTCAGAGTTAATTAAAAAAGCCAGGCAAGGCTGCAGGAGATGCACAAACACACACACACACACACACAAACCACAACATTTCAGGCAGGGCTAAACACATACAGCGGACAGTGGGGAGGATTAATGCTGAGTCATGCTAAAGCCTCAGGGGGCGACATGTGGATGTGTGTGTGTATGTGTGTGGATGTGTGTGTGCGTGTGTGTGTTTGTGAGTGTGTACACATATGCGTGAGTGTCCCTTGTGTGTGTTTAGAGTCCCTATGGTGATGGTGGTGAGGCTGAGAGTAGACCAAGCCGTCTGGTCTCTCTGAAAGCTTTTCACTGAGTAGCCCCATCTCAGCACTTTTGCTTGTTAGCCCCACGCCGGCTTCTATTAGAATCAACATCTAGATCAGAATCAGGATCTGAATTCAAATTAAAATCAGGATTAGAATCAAAATTAGGTTTAATGTTTATGCAAAATTAGGACCTCCATTAGCAACTGCATATCACACTTTTAAAAACTCGATGATTGCAAATTAGAATCAGAATCAACATTTTTATTATTATGACAATTTTATATAGGATTTAGAATCTGAATTGGAATTACAAACTCACATCAGACTGCTTGTCTAAGATTTCACCCCATCAACTGCAATACTGAAAATATCAGTAGTTTTATACCCACATTTATATCGATCTGAAAATGCCAATCACACTCCTTAAACCCATTGCTGAGTGAGTTTTTTGCTCAGGCACCAGTGTCCCACACTAACATTCTAGAACTCACCTGTGTGACTGCAAAGACCAAAAGCTGATGTTTCAGAAAAGCAGATTCAAGATATCCGTTTTAGGCCAGTGACAATACAGATATCGACTGTCTAACCCTTACCATAAAAAAATGTGTTTATCACACTAGTGTTGTTTTATTTCCATTTTGTATCACAAACGTGTTTATTTATTTATCTATTTATTTATTTAGATTATCTGGCACACTGTGAACAGTGAGCAGTGAATGTGTCCTCTGCGTTCCCCCCACCATGACACCAGTGTACATAAACCAGGTCCAGGAGCAGTGGATTGCGCACCTATGCTGCCCAGGGGGCCTTGCCCAAGGGCTCTTCAGCCGTGGATGTGGGAGGGGGAAAGTGCCGCTTGCTCACTCACCCCTTGCCACATTTTTTCCAGCCAGTCCCAGGGACTGAACCAGCAACCCTCTGGTCACCATCCATCTTCTCTAACAATTAGGCTACAGTTACCCTATTCACTGAAAAAACAAATAAAACATTGATTCATGCTGAAGGCCAGTGGCTACAGTTCTAAAATTGGGTTGTTTGTGGCTTTCACTGTCTTTTGCTTGTTTTGCTTTGACACATGTGAAGTGCATGTGGTAGTTGTTCAAAATGGCAAGATTTGTTATACAGCGGTGCACAACAAACAGCAAGTGTGCTTTTCTTAGCTGCATTTGTTAATGTTCTTAAGTGAACTACATAGCACTGACTGTGTCCCCAGTTAGATTTTTTTTATAGGTTGAGATTTAAATGTATAAAAGTATACATACAACAGCTCTGAGTGTAAAGATGGTGGTGTATTGACTGTAATATTGAACAACCAATAACATCTGTTGTTAAGTGAATAGTTAGTACATGGTCGACCGTTCAGTGTTTAACATTCCAAATCACACCAGTGGCTGCAGCACACCTGTGTTAAATATCAAAGTTTATCTTTTCTAAATAAAGTTTTTTATTTAGTAAATGGTTTATTGCAAGCAGTAGTTACTAATACACCCATTACTGTAAAAAAATGTGTGTTTCACAAACTCTCTTTGCTTCATTGACACAACATTAAAGTGTACTGGAGTGTTGTAGGTTCGCAAACACAAGCATGGGAAATGGCACAGTGGACAGTCAATCAGTGCTCATGCGGGCTCCTTTCAGGACCTGCAAACTGATGAGCTGAGGGTGCTTAGGCTTCTGGAGCTGACAGTCATGTTTGTGTTGGGCTTCACAAGCCAATGCCATGGGCACAGGGGTCCAGATCAGCAATTAGGGAATACACTTTGTGTTCCATTAGCCAACACACTATCCTACCGGACTTAATAACACACTCCCACCCTATAAAATATAATTAAAAAATTAAGAGCATAAAAAAAAGGATATAATAGTGATATTTTGTTTTGTGACCCCTGGGTTGCTATAACTCATTACAGAATATGATATATACTTTATACTCCAGTCTGACTCGGATAATGATGCAGTGCTATGTTGTGTAACAGGTAATGCATTTGTGCTGTGTGGTGCTGAGCAATGGGCCACGGTAAAAGGGTTTACACACAAAGCTGACCTGTTCTCCAGCCTGCTGCTTCTGATATATTCTCACAATGATTCTAGAGCCACTTCATCACACAATGTCAGATATGGCAGTGGATGGGTGTCTAATCTCAGTCATTACTTTTTATTTTCACATTTAAATTTCCAGTTCAGCAATCAGACCTATTGGCATAAATACCATATTTGCATCAGTTAAGACTTTAAGTTTTGGCATATTCATGCTTATCCAGTTCTGGCAAAGAAATGCAGTGTTGATTGTTTGTGCATTTTTTCTACTTCTATTTTTTCACTCCCTTCTGTTCCCAATGGGACCTTCTTTTGATTAAGCCGAGGAAAAAGTCGCTGATATTTTTGGAGGAGATTTGCATTATTTAGAAGTGAGTGAATCATACGTGGGATTGTGAAGGATGAACTTATGCAAAGTACAAACTCACACGCACACACACACATACACAATGCAGGTAAAAATTCATAAAAATATGATTGAAACACTCAAATCCCCTCCATGCACACACACATAGCAAATGTGTTAGAGTCTCTGAGACCCTGTGGAAACCAATGACTTGTTGACTACATGCTTGTACTCTATACACACATACATAATTTTAATATTTTTCAATTATTTTTTGTGTCACTTTAACTACCTATTCAAATTAATCTCTCTCTCTTTCTCTTTCTCTCTCTATCCCTTTGTCTCTCTTGCAGGCTGTGCCTTCCTCACATACTGTGCCAGAGAGTCAGCGCTAAAAGCTCAGACTGCCCTCCACGAGCAGAAGACATTGCCTGGGGTAGGTCATCTCATTCTACATCCATCACACACAAACACACATACACAGAAAAAGCTTAAACATACATGCTATACATGTAATATAAGCAGTTCCCATAGCCACACCAATGCATTAATCTTTCCTCTCTTTCTCTGCCCGTATCTTTGTCTCTGTCTCTCTCGTCATATCTCTGTTTCTCACTCTTTCTCCCTTTTTTTGGGATTGTACTCAAGGGCAGTGACCATACAGCATCTCTGTCCTATTTATAGTGTCTGTTAGCGTGTGTGAGTGTGTGACATGTGCATGCAAATGGATGTGCACACATTAATGTCTGCAGGCCGTGTGTGTGCACATTATGTCAGGCATGTATACATGACTCCCACCTTAGAGAAAAAAACGCTGTATCTTATGCTACACTGTGTGTGTGTATGTTTGTGTGTGTGTATGTGTGTGTGCGTGTTTTGATGTCTCTCCGTCAGCTCTTGCTGGGTTTTGTTTGGTGTTGTGTTTTAATGACGCCTCCAGGGAGGCTGACAGTCGCCGTGTCAACCAGAACGCCTTTGATGCGAGTGATTATGACATCATAGATGTGGAGCAGAGAAGAAAAGAGAGGGGGAGAGAAAGAGAAAGAGAGAGAGAGAGAGAGAGAGAGAGAGAGAGAGAGAGAGAGAGAGAATGGGTGTGTGAGAGAGAGAGATAGAGATAGAGCTATAT
>JBBPDA010000025.1:15432924-15443372 GCA_037974385.1 Arnoldichthys spilopterus
AGAGAGAGAGAGAGAGAGAGAGAGAGAGAGAGAGAGAGAGAGAGAGAGAGAGAGAGGGAGAGAGAGAGAGAGAGAGAAAGAGAGAGAGAGAGAGAGAGAGAGAGAGTCAGAGTGAGAGTGAGAGTGTGTGTTTTTTTTCTTTCTCACCTCTCCTCTCTTTCTGTCTCTCCTGCTTCTTCCTCTACCTTCTTCTCTCTAATTTCTCTCTTTTTCTTTTCTCTCTCTCTTCTTTTCTCTCTAACTCTTCCCTCCCTCTTCCCTGTTCTCTCCTCTCCCATTCTTCACTTAAAAAGCTGCTGATTCTGTTTTACAAACATGTTTTCTCATAACTTACAAAGAACTATGTTTTTTTCTGCAGATCTATGTTTTTTCTGCATTATTAACCAGTTTGTGTGTTACTAGTGAGCTTCAAACATTATGTTTTGGGACAAACATGAGAAATTCTGGCCACATGTGAGTGGGAATATAGACTTATTTTAGTTGGGGAAAACTGAGAATGACTTTATGAAACTAATCTAACAGAAAATCCATGCCATAAAATTAACACCACCTGTCTAATACTGAGTATGTCCCCCTCATACTGCTGAAACAGCTCTGACTGTGGTGTGCTACGTGTTCTGACCCCTTTCCATCAGAGTCAGCATTCAGTTTTTAAACTACAGTAGCTCTTCCATGGGCCATTCAAGCCTTCACTCCCATATGCATCAGTGTGCATTGTCACCAATCCACCAGTTGTCCTTCCTTGGATTACTTTTGGTAGGTACTAACTACTGTACACCTGGAACATTTCACAAGACCTACTGTTTTTGAGATGCTCTGATTCAGCCATTGCTTAGTAAGGCTTGTACATGGATATGAGCCAACTAAAACAGTGATCACCAGTGTTTGCTAGAAATCACAGGTGTACTGTGAGAGATTGTTGTGCCCTCAAAATCACCTGGAACACCACTGTATGACTCAGACATGAGAAACATGGTCTTTGATTTATAGACTGGACTACGTTTCTCACTCCTGCATCTTGAGACCTTGCTGATTGGATGGAACAGTTCTTAAAGGAGTCTCAGGAAGGTTTACAGCATGACCAGTTTCCTGCTCTTTCTGCAAATGATCCATTATTGTTCTGAACTATGCACAGATGGCATAGCTTATTGGTAACATCATGTTGGTATCTCATTTGGTAGATTACTTCAGAAAACATTGCCCATTTAACAAATTATTGCCTGCCCAAAAGAGGGGCTCAATTGCTTGTTAGCTTTCTAATTATACCTGGTTTTCAGTGGACATTTGGTGACTTTTAGTCAGGATGCAAGAAGGCCAAATTCTGTTTTTGTTTGTCTTATGTAATTTCCTACCAGTTTTCCCCAAACACACACATGCCCATCTCCATCAGTGTTATTTCTCATGGCATTGTTCTCCTCTCTGTCTAGCCTTTCCTTTTTTCTCTGTCGCAGAGCATGGCTAATTTCTTGTGCCGTTTCTTCTTTCTCGCCTCTGTCATACAATTGTTGTGTCATCCTTTTCGTTTCTCTCCCTCTCTCTTTTTCTTATTCTCTCTCGCTCTCTGTCTCTCTGTCTCTTTCTCTCTCTCTGAGAAGGAGGAGTGTAGAGGGGAGTGGAGGAGACAGTGGATTTTGCATGCTCTAAATGCAGCCAGTACGTGTGTGGGATGGTGCCATCGAGGGAAAAGAGAAAAAATAGAAAAGAGAGGAGAGGAAGCAGAATTTGTTAAATCATGATTCTTGGTCATGGAAGAGAGAGGGAAAAATGGGGGCGCAGCAATGTCTTTCTCAACTCAGTTATTCTCTTCATCTCTCTCTCTGTGTCTCTCTCTCTCTCTCAACTCTTTGCTTATTCTGTGTTTTCTTTTATCTCTCTTTCTTTGTTGCTGTGCTGTTTTTAATTATTTACTTTTGGACTGATGGTAGTCTGGGTTTGTTATGGCAAAACCCTAACCTTCTGTCCAGCTATGTTAATATTACAGAGACAGAAAGATGAAGAAAATGTGTGTGTGTGTGTGTGTGTGTGTGTTGTAGTGTGATGTATAGTGAAGAGTGAGTTGACTCACTCCCACAGTCAGTAGTCTTGGTTTTTAGGCTAAATGTTTTTAGTGGCTATTGAATAATTGTTAACTAAAGCTGCCATGATAAAGCAGTATAAAATAATACAGTATACAGCTGCCAAAGTAAAACAGTAAATGTGAATGTCACTTTCTCACAATCTAACATCATAGCGATCAAGTTAATTCACAAGCTCACAGACCAAGATGATATACTGTAACATCAGCATCAAAAAGCAGGTACAATCATGCAGCATGGCTACTTTCAGGCTGCGGTTGTGATTGGAATAAAATTGGAGATGCCCCTGTATTCAGTGCCAAATGCTGAGGAAAGTCGTTCTGAGAAACAGTCAGGACATAAATGAGGAAAGCAAACTAACAGCTTTAAATTAAAGCGCACGCTTGCTAACAGTCTGTTTCCTTGGGAAGGGTATGAAAAGCGCAGACATCCCCTGCACAGCATAGAACAGTGCATTTGTGCTCATGGTCTGCCATTTTCGTTATTGTTGATAAATATCTATGGTAAGAGCAAGGCCAGAACATGAACTGGACTATGTAAATTGTGGGCTGTGTGAATGTGAATGATCCCAGGTCTTGGTTGGTTGGGGTTTGACCATTTCAGAGCAGTGTTTTGCATTTGTGGTATTTCCATTTTGAATGGTGTTTGAGGCTCATGGCATGTAAGTTCTGTTTACCATACTGTCCTTTTTAATCTATGCCTACGTAAACACAGTTTTCCATTCTGCAGCACCTTTAAGGCATAAAAAATAAATGGGTTTAATATAACCTTTTAAAGCTTCAGTTATTCCTGGCAACAAAAAAAAACTGTAGCTGATGTGAGTTATTTTTCACCTGTAGCTTATTTAAAAGAAAGTCTGTTGAAAGTGAGGATCCTGTGCCTTTAGTCATTACGACATTTGTGTTTGCAAGTAGAACAGGAGATATTTTATTGTGATTAAAGTTTGATGAAAAGTTATTGATCTGCATACAATCTTGCTTTGCAGAATAAAACATCCTTTACCGTTTGTCGAAGTTTCTCTTTCTTTAACATTAAAGACAGACGAGCAGACTTCATCAGAATGGAACAAACATGGTAATATCATAAAAATTAATAAACTATTATTAAATAGTATTACATTTTCCCCCAAATTAAAAAAATATATAGTATATGAAATAATAAAAAAAATGTATAATTTTATCTCATAATGATTATTTCATACTGAAAGGCCTTCAAGGGTCACCAGTTTCAGGGGTCACCAGTCCATTGCAGAGCAAAACAACAGACATATACATCAAAAATGAATAATTAATAATGAATTTATCAATTATTGTTAATAACTATGTATTAATAAATGCGTATTTTGCCATGAAACAAGGGTCTCTAAAGTTAATAGAACCTCTGCATCAGAAAGATTCACAAAGATTCACAAATTAATCTTTTAAAACGTTTTAAAGGCCTGTATGAGCACAAATCTTTTTATGATGCATGGTTCCTTGGGGTATTAGGGTATTGTTTAAAAGAACCCACTGTGGGACCTTTTTTGAAGAGTAATGTGTCATTGTTCTATCATTTTAAATGAGGTCTCTGAATTTGAATCCTTTTCTTAAGGCCTAAAACACTGACCCGCAAGTCTCCAGTACAGCAGGCCTGCTGGAGTTCATATCTGCACTCCTTTAGTTTTTCAGCTTCAGTCTTTTCTCCTTTGAGTGTGTGAGCTCTTTTGGCTATCCTCAGAAGTTAACAAACTGTATCTGCTTCCCCTTTCTTCAACCCTCCACTCTCTCTCTCACCCTCTCTCACTTGTTCTCTCCATCTCTAGAGGGCCTGCTCACACTTCTGTGTGTCACCTTTCCGCATGGTGGAACAATCACTCTGACAGAGCTCTCTTTCTCGCCTTTCTCTCTTCACTCCTCCTCCATGCTCTCTCTCTGTCCACAGGGAGCAGTCCAGTCCAGCATGCTCCTCTCTCTCTCTCTCTCTCTCTCTCTCTTTCTCTCTCTCTCTCTCTCTCTCTATCTATCTATCTATCTTTCTCTCTCTCTCTGTCTATTTATCTATGCTTCCCTATTTTTCTTCCCTACTTCTCTCTCTCATTCCCCACAAATCACAAGTCTGTATTCTTGCTTTGTGCAGTATCTCTGTGTTATTCTGTATGAATGTAAGGTTCTATGCTCCGCTTAACCCAACCCTAACCCTAACCACAGGAGTATAATATGTTTTCAACATTCTGAGAACATTTGGCCTCCAAAGAGACAAATAGCACACAGTCTTACTATCTCTATCTACTATCTGTCTCAGTTATAATGGTGCAAAAAGGCCATATATGTTGTATTTATGAGTCTACACTGCAAAAAATAAAAACTCTTCAGTCTGCTCTTGTGTATATTTTTATATAAGTCAAAGTTCTTTTAAAAGTTCCTTCATACTTAAATGTTTCAGTGGTAATATACGTAAGTTCTTTAACCCCTTTCTGCACGGGGATGGTCATTTCTGCCTAGTTTGTCCTTAAAGCTTCATAACTTCAGATCAGAAAGTTACAGAAACATCATTCAAATTGAAAATGGATCAAGACAAACGTACCATGAGTAAAATTTAATTTAATTTCAAAAATAATATTTGACTATATATTTTATTCTGAGTTTAGTTTGTATTTTTTGTTAGAAAATAAGGAACCTGCCTCATAACAAGCCTGTTTACTTTTCAATAAATCCAAAAATACTCTGTGGGTCTATTCCAATTTTTAATATGTTAATCCCACATGTGTCCTCTGTATGCATTTACAATTTCAAAGTGATAGAATTAATTGTCTATAGTTTTATATCATACAATGTAAGACGAGTAAAAATTTGGCAAAAACTTGTCTAGTTGTACAGTTGCATGTAAAGCTTAATAACTTCAGATCAGAAGGTCATAGACACATCATTCAATCTGCAAACCGATCCAGACAGAAGGCGCATGAACACATTTTGGAAAATTTGAGACTTACTGCATTGCCATCTGGATTCTTACTCCAACATGGTAAGAATAAATAATCTCTTTTATCTCTAAAACAAGGTTTAATGCTCTTTCTGTAAGTGGTGCCCTTAAGCTCACTGAAGATGTAAATAGGTGTGAATGGCTATTTGCAAATGTGCAGAAGTTGGTGATGGTGGTGGAATTTGCAAGGTCATTTTGGGGCACTGAGTTTGGGCAGATGATTGGTGGGATGGGGGTGGGGGGTGAACAGTTGTTTGGGGAAGACCAGGTGTTGAGGTGGAACGTACAGTAAAAGTTCTGTTTACCTTGAAGCAAATCACCAGTAACAGAGAAAGAGCATACATGAATGTAATGTACCAACGTTAGTAGCAGAAAAACCCAGTGGATGGGATGTATAAGCATAAACTTAGTGAGCTAATCAAGCAGCGTGTCTTCACAAAGGAGGAACGTGTTTTCCAAGTCGAATTTCACAGAATCTGCCCCAGTTTCCTCAGAATCACTGGCTAAAGTCGATCTCATCGCTTCGGGTGTACACATGCATCGTTTTACCATCGTCCAATATTTCAAAATGCGTTGAAAATTGAAGAAAGCACTCAAGCACTTCCTAACTAGGAATCATACAAAGAAATGTTCTTTATGGTGGCTCTGTGATTATAAACATTATCTATCCAAAGGTTTGAAGATAGGTGCTCATTCAATGTTTCTTACCCTTTGCAGTAACCGCCTCTCTTTAGAGAGTGCTTTAACTAGTTTGATATTGTCATGTTGGTTTGATTGCACTCAGCCACAAGGGCATTAGTGAGGCCTGGTACTGATGTTAAATGATTAGTTCTAGATCACAAATGTCATCTCAGCTCATCCCAAATGTACTGGATGGATCTCCATCATTACACAGATGACAGTTCCACTGCTCCTAGATTCAGTGTTTGGGGGTTTATACCCCTCTAGTTTAAGCTTGACATCAAACTTTAGTTTCATGTATGGTTGCTCCAAAGTGTCCAGTTCTATTGGCAATGCTTTTCTATGGAGATTTTTCAAGCTGTGTGTGTGCAATTGAAGCCTGTGTCAGCAGTGTGTGCACCTTAAAATAGCTGAACCCGCCAATTAGAAAAGGTGTCTACTTACTTCAGATATTTAGTCTAGTGTAACTTCAAAAAAGCATTTTAAGCCCCAATGTTTTAAGAAAATGTGTGTGTAATGCTGACACATTTGCATGAGAGATGTGTCTATTTTGTGGATGCTGGAACATCTGAAAACACATTTGTTCATTGTTCAGAGATTGGGGTAACTTTGTGCATCTGAGATCTTCCAAAGCCAGCTCCATTCACTGGCTGGCGGGCAGCCATTTACTGTGACTTCAGGGAA
Organism: Arnoldichthys spilopterus; assembly: GCA_037974385.1. Classification (NCBI taxonomy): domain Eukaryota; kingdom Metazoa; phylum Chordata; class Actinopteri; order Characiformes; family Lepidarchidae; genus Arnoldichthys; species Arnoldichthys spilopterus. Next base: position 15,439,323 of record JBBPDA010000025.1, read on the forward strand.
ATCCAGGACAATGGCAGTTGTTGAGGAGGGGAAAAAGATGGGCTGACAGTCTGGCAAGTTTTCTAAAAGAGTCAGTAGTTGAGGCATGCTCATTAAAATTTTAATTGGTCCAGAAGTTTATGATGGAGGTTGTGGGATGCCCATTCTCTAGTGTGTTTCTAACTTTGTGGTGTAGTTTCTTCTGTAGACAAATTTGCTCACCACTGAGATAGGACAGCATAGTGCTAAAGCCTGAGTTGTCAGAATGCAATAGCTGAACCAGCTATTCTTAACAAATATGAATATGTTGAATGCGCTTTGTGATATACCACTCCTGTCATACGATGCAACTTGGCTGCAGTTTTTTGCTGCTTGTGGTAAAGTTACATTTTGATTGCTGTATGTGTCTAACAGCAAGAGTCTGCTTCATTAGACTGTAGTAGCCATGCTCCAAATGTGCATATCCAATGCTTGGTTTGCAAAGCCTAATTAATTACAATTTCATAAATGTAGATTTATGAAACAGACAAATTAGTTATTGTGTTTTATTAAGTAATGATGAATTCTAGTCAACATGCAAACAAAACTTTTAAGCCAACTTTAATATGTTGTCAGAATAGAGGAGACAAAGCTTTATTTCACTTTTTTCTGCCATCTGTGTCTATTGTGTCAAGGGTAGTTACATTCATTAGAGTTAAGATAGGGATCAGTGGTTTGAACTTATATGTATTGTTGATGCTTATGAATGTATTGTTGATGCTACATTAAGCAACATATGGTTAAAGTTGTGATTACCTGCAGGATTTCAAAAACCAAAGTAGATGTGAGTGCAGGCAGGCTGCCTACTTCTGCTTCATCAGTGGGAGAGGTATTCGTGCGCCTGATGGAGTGAGAGGCCCGAAGCTGACTGTTTGACTGAAAAAACGCTTATTCAGTGCAGTGAATATGGCTGCCCTGCTTGTCCCCTGAGTAAAGTGAATAAAAAAATGCAAGGAAATAGTTTTCTTGGCTTTATGTAAATCTGCAGGTCTCCAGTTTTATTGTGCTTGGTAAAGAGGCTGTAAGAGTAGAGCCTCAACCCCCCTCTGTGTCTCCTTCTCGTACTAAAGAAGGCACAGTGGTGACACTCCATTGACACAAGGCTTGAAAGTGTGTAATCCATTGCCTTTGTTGATTAAACAGAGCTGCTGTACATTAGTGTGATGAGGTACTGTTGGTGTGTGTGTGGGGAGGGGAGGGGGGGTTGCTGCATTCACAGATCAACAGTATTAGCACATACGCTAAAAGCATTAAGGAAATGTCTGAACGCTTGATGAGGCTGGTGGCAATGACAGCTGCCATACTGCTGTTTAAGCATCAGCACCCAAACCTGTCAGACAGCTTGAGTCATCCTGAAACTGATCTGACCCCTGCTGCCCTGCTCCTTCTGTGCCAAGAAGCTGGAGGAAGCTGTAAATGAGTGATTCTAATTCCTCAGTCCTTTTCTGTTTACCCTGCTCCAATACACCTGATCCATCGTTCAACACACCTGATACATCATCCAGGTAATCTGCTAATTAACCCCTTGAGTTTGAGATTTATTACTCATTAACCTTAAAGGCCTAAGGATTTCTACCTACTGCTCTCCATCAAACACCAAAAAAAATCCAAATGTTTGGTTGGTGTACCATACCTTCAGATAACCTCAGATGTTCTCCAATATTTATTCTGTTCTTTGAATGTTCTTCCCCATTCACACTGGTAATGTACTTAAAGTACCATAGACATAGACATAGCTGTAACTTGAGTAAAAGCCAGCTAAAATTTTAACAGTTTGCACAAAAATGCTTTTGTTTTGAAATGTTTTAGTTAACTAGCCCAAAGAATAGCTAACCCCCCCAAAAAAACTCTTTATTTTGAAGGAGCAATATACAGGTAAATGTGTTTGGAAGCTAAACTTAACCTTAACTTTGAAGAAGCAGTTTACATCTGCCAGACCAAGGATTTCATCTGCCTAGCCAGGGGCTTCACATCAGTGGGACTGTGAGCTGCTGGTTTGTTTAGTTTGTCCTTTGCTAATTCTGGAATACTTTATAGGAGATTAATTCACAAAAACATTTTTTTTAAAAGAAAACCCTACTTAAACATGTTTGTTGAAACTGTGTGGCTTTAAAGCTATTTGTTCATTTGCTGTATATTATTTGGAAACTGCTATAAAACTGATTCACTTTTTGATCAGCTTCATTATCTTTATTAATCCTTTAGGGACATTCCAAAACTGGGCATGTGAAGATTAACAAAAGACCTCAGACAAACATTTCAGATAAAAGTAAAAATATGCATAATGGTCAGTGATCAGCCACTCCCATTTAGGAATATTTAGCCTTCTTGAGCACATTTAAGTTATATATGTATGTAGTTATAAAAGTGATGAACTGAAGTGAATGCCCTTAAATTTTATGAGGATAACAAGTTCTTCCTCACTTTTATAGCAGGAAATTCACTCAATTGTGCAGGGAAGGGATATTTCATGACCAGGATTGGTGAATCGCTGCACTAAATGAAGCGCAATTCACTGTCTCTGCTTTAACTCTCCCCTCAGCTAGCTGAAGGGGGGATTATACAGTCTCCTGCCCTGAGCCGGATTGCGTGATTAGGCCTGTCTGTCTGCCGGGGCCCTGGGGCCTCCTTAAAACCCCACAGCACCAGGGGCCAAACCAGACGAGTTGAAGGTGAAAGAATTTTCAACCCCAACCCGTGACCTCATGACCCTGTAACATGACACATCCCCTGCTGATCCGTTAAAGCTAAACTCTATTGGCTTAGAGAGTGCAGAGATATAGTGTCATACCTAACTCCCACCAACACACACACATACACATACACACACTGACTCAACGACACTCCAAACTCTGGCAGGCCCTGGCACCTGCTGCAGCATACTTTATGAATCAATGTCACACCCAGTGAGAGGAAAATGATTACGTTGCAAAGGAGAAGGGGACTGGAGCTGGGGGGTGGGGAGGGAAAAAATCACTTTGATGGATTGGGTCCCTCATGGGACAACCTTGTAATGTTTTTGGACAAGAACCCAACTTGCAGAGTCTTTCTTTTTCTTTCTTTCTTTATGCATCTTAGACCTTTGCTTTTATTCTCCAGTTATTGTCGGCAACCCATCTGCACTGTAAGAAAAACTGTGGTGGAAGCAATTGATGATTCTGCACAGACAGCTAATTAAGAAAAGTGCTCAAAAAAGGATAGGGACCTTGTGTTACCTTGTGCCAAGCATCTGCAGATTTTAAATTTCCTGACACTCTGTGGGTGGTAGTCCGAGCCGTATGGGTCAGTAGTACTGTCTGGCTAAACTCTGGAGTTGTGTGCCAAAGAATATGAGGAATACTCTTTTGATATGCATTTTAAATCCAGATTAAAAACACTTTTGTTCAGGCTACAATATTAAACCACAGCACTGGCTCAAAGTCTCAGACAGATTAATTACTCAAACTTCGCAGTGCTGGAGTTCTGACACACAGATGGTACAGCCTGTAAATCGTTATAGTCCCTGTATTGGTGTGGCCCGCCGTTAAAAGTCGGGGATACATTAAACAGACTAATGAACTCCCAGAGGCACTAGATAGAGGACTGTCATGTCGGATGAGTCAGGCAGGGGCTCTGATGGTGTTGTGGTTATTGGCTCTGTGTGAAAAGCCAGTGCACAATTCACCTGGTTTTTTAACTCACTTAAATCTTCTACTTCCACTCACTGGCCACGTTCTTAGAAACACCTACCTTCTGCTTCCACTCACTGGCCACTTTACTAGAAACAGCTACCTTCTACTTCCACTCACTGGCCACTTTATTAGAAACACCTACCTTCTACTTCCACTCACTGGCCAATTTATTAGAAACACCTACCTTCTACTTCCACTCACTGGCCCCTTTATTAGAAACACCTACCTTCTACTTCCACTCACTGGCCCCTTTATTAGAAACAGCTACCTTTTACTTCCACTCACTGGCCACTTTATTAGAAACAGCTACATTCTGCTTTCACTCACTGGCCACTTTATTAGAAACCCCTATCTTCTACTT
>JBBPDA010000025.1:15443472-15455972 GCA_037974385.1 Arnoldichthys spilopterus
CTGGCCACTTTATTAGAAACAGCTACATTCTGCTTTCACTCACTGGCCACTTTATTAGAAACCCCTATCTTCTACTTCCACTCACTAGCCACTTTATTAGAAACACCTGCTTTCTGCTTCCACTCACTGGCTATTTATTATAAACTTCTACCTTTTACTTTTACTAACTAGACACTGTATTGTAAACACCTACCTGGTATTTTTATTCACTGGCCACTTCATTAGAAACATCTACTTACTAATTAAGTCAAGGTAATTCCACTTACTGGCCAGTTTACTAGTCACGCATCTGTTCACAGTGGGGATAGTTTTCTGGTCTGAGACATGTACCCTGTAAATCAGAACATTTACATATACACAACTACTATTTAGACCAACAAGCCTGAATAATTGCTCATATAAATATACCATATATTTGCACATTTTCTGAGTTCACTACCTTAAAATGCACACACTGCACACCCCCTGAAACTGCCCACCCAACCCCCACACATACACACACAATGATAGGAAGGCATGGGCTGTGTCCTAGCAGCAGGAGAGCTCGTTCTGCTGACACATTCAGCTCACATCAATGACTGCAATGGCAGGAGCCGGCAAACATGGAGAGAGGGGACAGTGTGTGTGTGTTTGTGGGTGTGTGTGTGTATCTGTGTGTGTGTAGGAGTATGAGTAGGGCCCTTCCTGGCAGTACACAGCCCACGGTAATGATACAGAGAAAGGATTGTTTTGCTGAAGTGTCTGCAAGTTCTTCCGCTGAGTTCCCTATTTTATTTTTTCGCTCTCTCTTCATCTCGTTACTTCAGGACTTTAGGGCTCTGTCATTAAAGTTTAACACTACAACTCTCTATGAAGCCAGTTTTGATGAATTAAACAAGCTGTGCTATTCTACACACACTTCCTCAGCCTTTAATACTCAAACCCCACCCTCTCTCTCTCTCTCTCTCTCTCTCTCTTTCTACCTCTTCTTCCCTCTCTCCCTGTGCTACAGCATTTTTTCTCGATTCATTTGTTCAGGCAGTCTCTCATGGATGGTGGAGAGAAAGAGAGAGAGAGTGCAGAGAGAGTAGTTGCTCTCACATGAAACAGCAGGCGAGCAGTGGGGGACTCAAAGCAGCCCAGATGTTTAGAATGGTGGCTGCCTCTATGAAGGCAATCTTTTTCTTTGATTAAACTATGGAACGACTTTTATTTCCAGTCTTTTAGAAAATCTACTTTAATCACTTTTCTGTGCAATCTGTGGCAGCACAGCAGGGACATGTTACAGAAAACAAATGTGGTTCACTGTATAGGTAAGGTGGTCACTGTATTCTTTTATGTGTCCTGCTTTCTTGATACAACCTTATGGTGTTATAAAATGTAACAAGTCTGATAACATGCTCAGTTGGTCACTCATGCTCTCCCCAATTCATCACTGGCCAACTTCTGACCATGGGGGCCCTACTGAAATTTTTTGGTGGACAGTGGTAACAGTGGCAAAGTAGTATGTGTGGTGATGAAACCAGATATAACTAGCTATAGCTACAAAATATATATGTATCCAAATAAGTGGCTATGAATATTCATAAATAGTCTATCCACACATCAGAAGTTTCCACTTATTGATTAAAGTCTCAGATGTAGCATGTGCAGTCTGAAAGAATTATACTAGCTGATTCTGTGGTGCGTTTTCTTTGTATTGGTGGAATTTTTTCTGCTGACTGGTGTGTGTAGTGTGCAATAAGTTGTTATATGCTCCTTGGTCTAGTGTGTGTCATATCCGTGAGCCACTAATAGAAAGACGAACCAGAATGCTGATGCATCACAAGCATGTAAAGACACATACACTACACACACTGACATTAAAAACAGGTAAAGTGTAAGAAAAGCTGGAATTTGCTCTGTATGTAAGAGGCAGGATATTAAAATATCTAACCAACATAAGGCGTGGTCTCAGTAATCTATCAGTTCGGGGCTGATTCTAGGCATAGGCAACCTACATGGGTTGCCAATAAACTTCTGATAATCCCCCAATCCCCCACCCCACACCTGACTCAAAAATTTTAACAGTTACCCCCGGTCAAATTTTGTTGATCACACAGGATACCCAATACCTAAAAAATAATTTTCTTCATTGACTATGGCAACAGTGGGGGAGGGGGATGGCTGCTGGAGTGGGTGCTTTTGAGATTTCATGTAGACAGAATGGCCAAAAATGTCACTGTTTCATCTGAATGATGGGTGTCCCATATGTATCATTCTAGTAAAGGCTAAATGGCCAGAAATGTCATTGTTTCAGTTACCTTTACCGCAAAAAAAAATTCTATCTTTATACTATGTTGTGATTCATATCACATCATACATCAGCATACCTGCCAGTGCCCAGCTCTAAAAGACTCTTCGACTTTGTAGAGGTTAGACAACAGTCCCCCACAGCAGTGCCTGCGGGGTCTACACTAACCTTTACCTCGGCCGCCTTATGATTTATTTTCTATTAGGTGACTGTCTGTCTCAGTCATGGTTAGATATGATTTCTCAAAATATTTTCTTTAAGGAGAAATAAGGATAGCGCAGTTCAGTGTTTTTCTTAGTCTGCTTCTGAAGTTATTCAGACACTCCTATTTTATTCAGTTCTTGCTACATCTGAATCAGAAACAGTGCAAGCTTCATTACTACACTATTAGTGTACAAGTTCTCTGTAGTTCTTGTAATCTAATTTTGAAAATCGCCTGTACCTACATGTCAAAGTAGATGCTTCTTTGCCACATTTAGCCATGAAAGGCTGGATGATATTCAAACATTTGGCATGCGAGACTACTAAGCAGAAGGTCTGTTTTAAAAAAAAATAAATTTGATTTTTTGTTTGGTGATTTGGAAAAGGTTATACTTATCTCATCACAGTTAAATTCCTTGTATTTTGGAGTCAGTCAGTCATCTCTATCTCATCTGCAACTAGTGTGAAATGCTGCTGCCGTGGTGTGAAAAAGAGAGACTGTATTACTCCAGTTTTAGCCACATTGCATTAGTTACTAGTTCACTTTAGAGGTCAGTATAAAATATGTTTTTAAAGATGATAAGCTGGGACCTAGGTACATTTTAGACTTGCTTTGTCCTCTACTCTCCATTTTTACAAGATAATCCTCCTAGCAGCATCTGACTATTCCTTGTGCTAGATTAAAAACAAAGGTAACCGTGCACTCGTAGTTGCCACTCCAAAAATTTGGAACAGTTTACCCAAAGAGATCTGAGGTGCCTCTTCTTTGGCAAATTTTAAAACAAAACTCAAAACTCACCTCTATACACTAACATTTGAGAATTGAAGATAGGCTCAGTGAAGTGTGGTTGTTTGTTTGATTTATTTCGTATCTTATGCCTTTATTTATTTTTATCTTATTTTTTTCTTTTTTATTTCCTTTTTACAGTTGCATAAATGTGAGATATAAATAAATATTACCTACTCAAACCTGTAGTATTTGATTACTGTATAGCATAATCAGTGATTACAAATGTCCCTTGGGATTTTTTGTTTTGTGCACATTTTCAGCTTTTTTCTCCAAAAACCCAAGTGTCATTTTTGGCAGAAACTTTTCAGTGGCTGAAATTCCAGTCCACCCTTGTTAAATCTCTCAGTGTGCCACATCATTGCCAGCAGTGTTGTTTCTGCTCTGGAACTTATGTGCAAAAGCACACTGATGTTTAACATGCTGAGGTGAGATGCAGAGTGAGTGTATCTGGCGACACAGTGGTATCCATTAAACATGACTATGGGAAAGAACGAGAGTGTCCAATATATTAATAATGTGCAGCATGATGTTTGGGTGTACTGCCATCACTGGTCTGTTTGCTGGGGAAATGTTTTGATCTTGTCTGTCATATCCTCCCACACTTTCCACTGAGGATGGCTAGACACTGCAGGGTTTCAGCGCTTTCACTACTAAGATCACTGCAGCCACTGTATGTGTGTGTAATGTCTGCAGGATGAAAGAGGACGTATTCAAAGAAAACATCTGAATGAGGGGTGTCCCAAATGTATAATTTTACTAAAGGCTAAATAGCAACAAAGAAGTATTCTCTTTCATACACACACACACACACACACAAAACTTTTCAATCTCTGTGCAAGGCTCCTCAGAGTAGTTTAATTATATGTGCTGGATGTAAGCGTGTGTGTGTGTGTGTGGTTAACTCAGCAGCAGAGGGCTGCCTCCCTTGGCCTGGGCCATCAGTAATTACTCTGCTCATTAGCACTGAGGTGCAGGAGACAGGCCTGGGTGCACCTCACCCTTCACACACATAGCCACATTGTGGATGCACACACATGCTGGACTCCACAGCCTTGGCAGTGGCACTTAACATCCTGAAAGAGACGGATATAACTGTCATAAGAAAAAGCACTGGGTCAAGGGGGTCAAGCTGGAGAAGGGACAAGACCTCTAAAGGTGCTGTGTGAGTGAACTAATATACACTTGCTCATTAGAAACACACAGCTTGTCCTACACATTATCAGAAACACCTACCATCTACTTCTATTCACTGGCCACATTATTAGAAACACCTTCTTACATAGCTGAACAATTATAGACTGTTGCCATTTATCAGTGATCCATTTCTGTCTACAGAATGGTACACTGCTCTCAACACTGCACTTCCACTGACATAGTGGAGACATCGTAGCGTGATGTGGTGCTGGCCAAGAATTGTCCACCATCCTAAAATATCCAGGCCATTTCTGTGGTCAGAAACTGACATATGATGAAAAGCTAAAGGACTGCCAGCAACTGTGAATCAACAGATGGGCTGCAGTATCTTGAAGACACCACCAGGATGGAGCTACAACGTAGGTGTTTCTAATAAAGTGACCAGTGTGTGAGCAGTACTAAGTAATTAATGGAGAGGAAATGTTGTGGGTTTTAAACAATGCTTCAGAAAATAGATCTGTGCAGGGCTTTAAAGAAATAGATTGCTTGCTTGATATCTATCGTTTTTCCCACAGTCTCATTGTCTTCTCACAATGAACAGAATAAAGAAATAAATGAAAGCAGAAGCGGTCTGCCTAAGATGCTTTGGACAGCAGTGAGAGCTGTATGTTATTCATGCTGAAATAAATCAAAGTACACATGCGTTTTTTAATGCTATTGTGGATTAGCGATGTTTCCTGATGGTCAGTGCAAGCAGATCCGCTACCTTGACCTTTCCTTCATCTTCACAGCATTGATCAGATTTTACATAACCGACCATTGTGGATGCCCCACTGCTGTGTGTGGAGTCTGTGTGTGTGTGTGTGTGTGTGTGTGTGTGTATGCATGCGTGTGTCCGTGTGTGAGCCCTGCATCTGGGTGAGCTTTTCCAGGCTTCCGACAGGCCCCCACCTCCTCCCCTCGTCCCCTCCCTGCTGATTTGATTAGGCCACTGGCTCACTGTGTCTGTAATTGCATTTGCCTGTTGCTGTGTGTTTAAGAATAGCCTCGGTCCCCGTAGCCCTCCCCTCCTGATTTCCCAGCTGCCTCAGGGAGCGCTGGGGATAACAAGTCGTCATGACAACCACTCTCGCATTGGAGACCTGCTCGGTTGCTCACTGACTTTGCACTTTCTGTACCGACTGAGTTTTTTTTTTTTTTTTTTTTCCTGTGCTTTTATTGCAGTGATTATTTTTGTCAGCGGTTCGATGCGGTTTACCTGTGGCTGCTGTAGCGCAGACTACAAAAACCAAATGTGACATGAGTTCATTTTGGAGGGAGATCCAAACTGAATGGTTACTGTAAAGGCTGCATCCAGATACACTCCTAAAATAACAGTGCCAGAAAGGCCTCTACGGAGCCCTAGAATAACCATGTTTAGTTCCTTAAGGGACCTTTCAATCAAAAAGTCTTAACAGGTTTTTAAAACCAGTGTGACCAGTGAGACCAGTGTGAAACATGTAGAAGTGTGAGGAACTTAAAATTCAAAGAAACTACAACATGTAATGGTCTCTACTAATTACATGTTTTTTTTTAAAACCATTCATCCAAACCACAAACCATTAGGAACATTTATTTTTAGGAGTGCAGTACACTGTGTGTGGATTTTAGAATCTTCTTGTTCTCCCCAGTTGTCCCTGAGGTAGCTGAGAGAGCAAGAAGGGACTGCTCTTAGCACATATACTATAGAGAGTAGACACCTCACCTGTAACATTGTTCCAATCATCCAAAGAGTGCCTTTCTTCATGGTGGATTATAGGTCCAGGGCTTGGTTTCACTAGCTATATGCAAGTTTTAGCCTTGGCGAGTTTTAATGGTAGTATTACTAGTAAAACATTTTCTTATCAAATATGATTACTCGTGTTTTTAAAAGGACCCTTAGTTCCTTCTAAATATGATAAATAATATAATGAATATAATAAATGATAAATATACAGTCCTGACACAAAACATCACCTCCTGGTTTGGGAACAGCTGTGTCCAGGAGCGTAAAGCCCTATGCAGTGGTGGTTGGGATATTGCCCTTGGGACCTGAAGCCTGGGCCTGGGAGCTACTGAGGTACCTTTGAGCAAGGTACCATCCCCCTACACTGCTCCCTGGGCACTGTTGATAGCTGCCTGCTGCTTTACGTGTGCACGTGTGATGGGTTAAATGCAGAGGCCACATTTTGTTGTGGTGCCTGAGTGTGTTCATATTGACAAATAGTCACATTCACAGAGTGATCTGGACTGCAGAATACTGCACCTGGTCAACTCTACCAACTCTAAAGGACATTTACATCAGGAGAGGTAAGATGCAAGAACAGAGCGTCTAGGATCATAAGAAACTCCACTAATCCCAAGAGCTGTCTGCTTAAATCGCTAAAATCAGGCAAACACTACAGGAGTCTTATGGCCAAAACAAAGAGTTAGAAGATTCTCTCCTCAGGCTATAACACTTCTTAATCAGGTCATTCAACCACAACTTTACACTGTTCAAATAACACAGAGTGATAATCACATAATTTAATGCAAACTCTACCTGCTTGCTAAATGCCTGCCATTGTTTTCACCCAAAAATGTTTAAAACAAAGTTTACACTAATGTCACAGTACGCTGTATCATTAGTGTATTTTTATTGTATCAGTATATATCAGTTATTATTCAAATTAAATATTCAGTTTTTTGTAACATTTTTCTTCTATATATTTTAATTACTTTAATACTATAGCCTCTTAACTTCTTTTAATTGTAGTATACTGTAAGTGCACCATATCATGTCATATACTATATACACACATATATGTGTTACTTGTATAACTATGTATTTGACAAATATAACAATTTTAAATCTTGAGTCCTGCTCCTTGGATGATGCTAGATGCAACCAAACCAACAGCAATAAAATATGTAGTTCAAATATTACAAACACATGGCCCATATAGAAAAAGTGAGCTTGTGTTAGCTAGTGTTGCATTTCCAGACTCCTAGCTTAACTTAGCTAAGTAAATACTATATATTTATAATATACTCTGTGCTCTGGCTCAGCATTCAGACTGTTACCATTTTCAGACAGCACTTATTATTTGCTAAAAGACAACTTTCCACAGCAGTAACATTGTTGTGGTAAATGACATTTTTTTGAGCTATGCATGAAGAAATGTCAGATTAATCAGAGAAACAACATGAATATTTGTCATGTTTAATGAAAGTGTTTACTTTTGTTGTGGTGTTTATTTTAGGTTTTACACACAAACTCAATTAAAACTTATGTAAAACTGGTGTTATCCACACCATATTTGGTCTCACAGAACTGCTTTAACCACATCCATAAATATTTGAGCATCATAACCACAAATGTAAGCTATAGTCATACAATTTAATATATCAGCTTGAGTTCTGTATGGTACAGCATAATGTGAAATTCATAACTTTCAGCTGCTAAATCTCTTTAACATTTTTTCTTTTAAAGTCTAAAGAAATAATCAATGAAGGAAATGAAAATTGACTATATAAAAAGTATATATAGTTTTGCTGTTAACAAAACTTTTACAAATTATGAAGAGAAACAAAAAAGTCCTTTATTTACAAATTTATAATCAAATCTCACTGTGGAAGTAACAATTTCTTTCTTTTGCACTGGAAAATGTTTCAAAGATCAAATAAATCATTAATTTTTAGTTTTAAATCATACAGTCAGGCTTTATTACTTGTATGTCCAAAACCATCTTTTAACATCTTTTAACATCTTTTAAATCTTACGACTTTTAAAAGTTATGTCCCAGTTGTTGTGTAGGTGGAAAAAACTTAAAACATTAATTACACAACCGTATTACTGCATGAAACATTACAAGCATAGTTAATATTTGTAAAAAGAGAGATAAGAGTTGATGGTACAACTGAATTAAGTGCTATTAAGTTAGGATACTGTAAGTAATGATATTTTGAACATGTTAACTGAGTTTGCACATCTGATCTCCCCCCCCCAGACACTTTAATATAGTGAGAGGAGGTGGTCTGTTAATGTAATAGCACAACACCATGGCCCTGGTCAGCTTTCTGTACAGCAGATAACGACCACAAGCTCGTTCTGTTCTACAGCAGCAGAAGTGGGGTAAATCATAAAGCATGGACTGTCAGCTAATCGTTAAATTACCCAGAGAAGGTGGTCTTTCTGTGCGTCCCAGGAGGGGCAGAGCGGACCCTGCCAAACTCTCGCCAGCTGCTGGAAGGGGCTTGTAAATTGTGCTGAGCAGACGGGTCAAGGTTTTGATTTGGTCATGACCTGGGTTAATAAATCTGGATGATTTAAGCGAGGAGAAAGACTCGACTCACTGGAAACACACACTCATCCAGGAAACACACACTGTTTCTCCTCTATCACTGGAGCTCCTACAGTAGGGCGGGCAGAGCAAGAGAGAAGGAGGCTGAGGCTAAAACAGGCAATCGATAAGTCAATATGTTTTGCGCCACCAAGCCAGGGTGAGCTAACACACACACACACACACACACACACATCCAATACACACACATTTACACACACACACCAACATTGTGGCACAGGAAGGAGCTGAATTTGCCAAAAGACATTTTATTGTTTCAGAGGGTATGTGTGTGTGTGTGTGTGCACACGCACGTGCCTGTGTGTGTGTTTTTACTCTTTCTATTACCGGTTTTGGATCATTAAGCCATTGATTTTTGTTTGGCCGTGTAAGTGGTGTGCCTGGTCCCTGCAGGAAGAGCCAGCCAGATAGGACTTTCTCTGCCTGTGACAGACAGTCCAATCCCCTCCTGAGAGACGCCGCGTCAGCCTCTCGCATCTCCTAAAAGCCGGAGAGAGAAAGAGAGAGGGTAATAGAGATAGAGAAAGAGAGAAATGGAATTTGTGCAGACCTGACTGTCAGAAAGAAATTGGCAGGCCAAGCAAACTATATCTGTATATATGGCTTTATAGCTTTACCATCCAGAGGTGAAGTCGTTAATGGTTTTTCGAAAATTCAGATTTGCACAAGCCACCCTCCCCCCCGAACATCATCTGTTCATCAACATCAGCAAATGTTGACAGACAAATGTGACAGTGTTACATTTAACCAATTGTCAAAATAACTGAATTTATTATACAGAAATTAGTTACGGTTATTGTGTTATTCACAGAGTCAAATGGCTGTGTTTCATTCAGGTTTAAATTATTTGAATGAAGCAAACTCAAAGGATTTCACTTTCCAGTGCAAGTTCTACTTCACTTGCAATGACTACGCTACACCTACACACACTTCCCCAAAAAGTTTGCTCTTGCCTTGTCCCTCTTTAACCTCATGCAGGGAAAACTCTCTGCTCTGCGCCAGCTCTTGATTGGATATTTACGGGCACAGTTTAGGTAAAACTTTCCAGCATTAATAATGGAAATGATCCTCTCACTGTATGGGGGCTCAGGCTTGGCTAGCCTCCCCGAGTCTGCACAAGAAGGTGTTTGCAAATGAGAGGGAGTAAATTAGAGCAGCACACGCACACACCCTGTGAAGAGAAGGACACTATTTCACTTCTCTTCAAAGGGCAAAAATATTACGCAGCTTTTCCTTTCAGAAGTCTGGCTCTCTCTCTCTCTTTCTCTCTCTCTTTCTCTCTCTCTCTCTCTCTCTCTCTCTCTCTCTCTCTCTCTCACTCTCTGATTCTAACTCTTTGGGGATTGTGTTTTAAATTATTAAAGATTTTAATCATTCGTCCAAGAGACTGTGAAGCTCCTCGTAGGGGGCTGTGTGTGGTGCAGTGTGTGGAGGATAGATGAAGGGAGACGAGTCTAAAAGCTTATAGAAGATATGAGCTGTGGAATGAACGAAAAGGAGAAAAACTGCTTTGAGTGACTGATGCTATTTGCCATCATTGGTGCTTTGAAGGTGAAGTGACTTTTTGTTAGAATTTGAATTCCTTTTCCTGTTTTAATTTAATTTACACAATGCACTGTGTGTGTGTGTGTGTCTGTGCTTCGATACACAAAAAGTTTCATGTCAGTGCTCATTTTGCAGGGCAGTGATGGGAGGGTTCTGTCTGAGACTGCTTACGTGTACATCACTAAATTATTAACCTTTGAGATCCATGTAAAGAGAAAAGCCAGTTATTTTCCGAAAATAAAAATAATCACGTCAAATGAAATATAAGCTATTTATATAAGATGCTTTTAATTAAAATATATCTTCCTAGTTATTTTGCAGATTGGTGTAAAAAAAAAAACAACAAACATGGCAAAACCTAATGAATGTTCTCTTTAAATGTAATGTTTTTGTTTCATTAGTTTTCATTAGTTTCATTAGTGAACTGTACCTTTAAAGATTAACATACACACTTTCTGCACAGTTTCTTTTTTCAGTATCCCAGAAGTGAGAAACTATTTGACAGAATTTAACAGGAATGATTATTTGTATAAATGTGGTTATTGTGCTTAACCATCTCATTATTCATCAATTGTAATAAGAATCCATAGGTTTGTCATTGATATTTTACAGAAAACTCAGAGTAGAAATAGAATAGATTGCTTCAGTGTTGAAAGACAGCATTGGGGTATGTGATTGCCCATCTGTCAACATTTGGGTGCTTTTGTGTGTAGTTACCTGATTCAGGAGGATAAAATGACAGCCCTGTATTTGAAATCTCCACTCTCCTCCATCAAAGGGGAAAACACCAGTCTGATGGCTTTGGGAACTCAAGCAATATAGTCAGCTGGAAATTGAGGCCAGGTGCTCTGGGACTGAGTCTGGATCTGTGTCTCAAAGTTTCAGTGTCTGATCTATGAGAATAACACAGCATTTATCACTTGATCTGAGCCGAAAACTCACCATTCAAAGATGTCTCCGTACTCTTTGGTTTCTGCCTAGATAGAGGCGTTTGAAAGAACCATTTAATTATGTAGAACCATTTTAAAGGCTAATGAATAGTTCTGCCTTTTCACCTAATTATCATAATTTGCCTGGAATTCGTACAACTGCTTCTGGAGACTAAACCCAGACCATGCAAAAACAAGAATATGGGCATTTGTGTCAGAGCCCACAACTGACAGTACTGTCAGTAAGTTTTAGGCACCTGAGCAAATGATAATTGAACAGTTGCTTATATGGGCAGTGGTTGTTCCTTTGCTTACTAATATTACAATTCTTACAAATTATATCAGTACAATAAGAACAGATATTACTGACTCTGTGAAGGAAGCTTATATTTTATAGTTGTCAGTCTATTATGTTTGTCAGTTGTCAGGTTACCCAGCCTGTCTAATCAGTTTAAATGAGATGTGAAAGTTTAAAATATTAGAAGTTTATATATAAGAAGTTTAATAAATCGATGCAATGACTGAAGGCATCCATGAGGAATCGGTAACTAAAATGGTCTAGGAGTGAATCTTCATCCTTTTCAGACCTGAAGTAACTTTGTGTGTTTGTATGTGAAAGCCTGTGATTATTGGTGTGACAGTGTGCGTGTGAGGCTCATCACTGAACTTGTATTTTATAATGAGTACAGATGCAAGTGTTGGTGGGTGAGATTCAGCTTCCTTTTCCACACAGGTGCTGAAGACATCTTTATATGGATTTTGTACCAGAACACTTTCAAATATCTATAATGTTCTTGGAGTAATAATTTGCTAAATATTCTGCCGGTGGTGGTTAAATTGGATTGGGCGACTTTGTTTTTTTTTTTTTCCATTGGTTTTAATTTATGCCTCAAAGATTAAAAGCCATGACTTAGTCCTTGCTGAAATCATGGCATCAAGATTTCTTGTTAAGCCAAAGGTGAAGGGTAATGGCAGATTTTTATTAAAGTTATCTGTTGATTGTATTTTTGATTCATTGAACAATTAAACTCTTGTCACTTGTGTATGGTTTAGATTTGGTGTAGAAATATATATAGTACATATACACCAATCAGCCATCACATAAACACCACTGACAGGTGAAGTAAATAGCATTGACACTGATCTAATTATTATTACATTGGCACCTGTCAGGGGGTGGGATATATTAGGCAGCAAGTGTACAGTCAGTTCTTGAGGCTAATGTGCTGGAAACTGAAAACAATTGGCAAGAGAATTTGAGCGACTTT
>JBBPDA010000025.1:15460972-15463231 GCA_037974385.1 Arnoldichthys spilopterus
TGCCAGTCATCACTCTTCACCTGGCAAATCTCCACACTACATAAATTTCTCTTGTGTGCCTTTAGACACAACAATGCCTTATAGGAAACCAGTCAGTCCTGTGGCTTTTCTGTGGCTCCACCCATCTTCTGCTCTTACTGTCGCTATTGTTCTTACTAGTTACATGCAGAGTTACTGACATTACAGGTGCATTTCACCGAAAAATGCAAACATTACTGAATATATTTAGCCAAAAATTGAGCTGAATGTGCCTGCCTTCTTTTCCTTTTTGTTGTGTCTGTTACTTTGTGTATTGCATCTTTTGTCCACAGTATCACAGAGCTGGTCTAGATTCAGCTTTTTGCTTCTCTAAATTCTAAGTTATATTAAGGAGGTTTGAAGCATTTGATGCTTGTAACATTCGTTCAGTCGCATGTTGTTTACTCTTTATATAGGGGCAGTGGTGGCCTAGTGGTTAGGACCTTGCCTTTGTGAACAGAAGGTCACAGGTACAAGTCCTAGCCCAGGTACCACCGAGGTACCCTTGAGCAAGTTACCATCCTGCTACACTGGTCCCCGGGTGCTGTTTATAGCTGCCCGCTGCTCCACGTGTGCACATGTGATGGTTTCACTGGGGTGCTTGAGTGTGTTCACGATGACAAATAGTCACATTCACTTCATTTGCTGCTGTTTTACAGTGTATCGTTCAGTAAAAGCTGACCTTGAGAAGTCTTGTCAGCTTATTTGCCGAGCTGTTCAGACTTTAACATCCATGCATCACTCACATCTTTTCCTCTCTTGTCTGACGCAAACAAAAAAAGGATTTGAGTGCTAATAGTTCCCCTTATGGACGAGATTCCGTCTGCCAAACGCTGCAAATTGCAAACTAATTACTAAGCCAAATCATTAAGAAAGTACATTTTAATCAATGTTTTGAAGTTAAGTAACCAGTTTTAATTGTGTAATCATAACAGGCCTGAAAGCTTCACAATCTGGCTTAATCTGGAGTGGGATTGAGTAAGGAGAACCTGATCCCACCACTTAGAGCTGGCCTTTTAAAGGGAATTCCTAATATTTTGTTATAAGAGAGATTAGTTTACAAAGAAAACATATGGGATTTAGCATCGTCACATGTAGATTCACTGGTCATTGAGAACAGCAAAAAAAGACCCCTGAGTTCCCCTATAAGCATCACAGTACAGAAATCTTAGCTGGAAAGTTTCTCTACAATCCTGTGCAACAAAAGCCTGATTATCTCCCTCTGTTCTAGTGGTGCTGCTGCTAGAGATGACTGTGACACAGCACTGACTCGTTTCTCAAACCCCAGCCCCCCTAACACCTCTGCGTGAAAAGTCATCTTTTGTTAGTTTTTTTGTACGGCGCCTGCACACCTGTGGGCCATCGCCGCAAGGTGTAGCATGGGTGTGTGTGTGTGTGTGTGTGTGTGTGTGAGTGTGAGAGAGAGAGAGAAAGAAAGAATAGGGTGTGGGGCGGGGGGTGTTATGATTGCTGCTGCTTAATCGAGATGTGTTGACTAAATGGGGAGGGATTAGGCTCTGAGACAAGGCATCTTTTCTTCTCTTCAAGTGTAGAGCAAAATTGAGTGCTATTTGGGGGGGGGGGGGGGCACAGCTGACCTACCTGCACTGTTAGATAATGCATTTATTTCAAACCATTACCCCATTTCCATAGATCCATAGATTTTCAATAGTTTTACCGACCTATTTAATTGTATTCTGTAAATATACACAAATTTACAATTTAATGACTGCAACACACTCAACATAAGTTGGAACAAGGGCATGTTTTCCATTGTGTTACATGATCTTTACTTTTAATAACACTGTATTTAACCTTTAATCATAAAATGCTCAAGTATAATTTGATTGCATGTGTGATTCCATGCAGATTGTGTAATATTTAATACTATTTTCATTAAATTTCATACTGCAGGACCCCAGTATCCAACCGAATTGCACTGCTGCAATTCACAATCAGACTGTTGGCTAAAATAATCGTTGCAGGATTGGATTGTGATGAGACGTGGGATTTACACCCCCAATGAAGCATCATTCACACACTGTTAGACACTGTTCGATGAACATTAAGGGAAGTGCTGGCATAGTGGTTAGGATGTTCCGTCCCGGGCACCACTGAGGTTCCCTTGTGCAAGGTACCGTCCCGCTGTTGATAGCTGTCCACTGCTCCACGTCTTGGATAAAAGCGTCAGCCAAATGAATAAATGCCATTTTAGAGATTTTAGAGATTTGAGATACTGTG
>JBBPDA010000025.1:15476309-15526997 GCA_037974385.1 Arnoldichthys spilopterus
ATATATATATATATATATATATATATATAAACTGCGTGAAGGGCACATTGTGTAAAGTGTTATGGCACAAACAAAATAAATTTCTGAGGGCCAGAGACAGAGTTGCTGATGCTTATCAGGTTGGAAAAGTTTATAAAACCACCTCTAAAGAGTTTGAACTCCACCAAACCACAGTCAGACAGATATTGTACAAAAGGAAGAAACTCAAGACTATTGTTACCCTTTTCTCGAGTGCTTGACCAATAAAGATTACTCCAAGAGTAAGATGTGAATTAATTGAGGAAGTCACAAAGGAACCCAGAGCAATTTCTAATCCACTAAAGGCCTCTCTCACATTAGGTAATGTTAATGTTCATGAGTCCACCAATAGAAAAGCACTAACCTACAATAGTGTCCATAGCAATGGTGCAAAGAGAAAGCCACTGCACTGCAGCAGAACATTACTGCCTTCCTACAGTTTGCTAAAGATCATGTAGACAAGCCAAAAGGCTATTAGATAAATTTTCTTTTGTGGATGATAAGACCAAAACAGACCTTTTGGTTTAATTTTTGAAGAAAGGAAAACACTGCCTTCCGGTATAAGAATCATATACCATTTGTGAAATGTGGTGGTAATACCATGGTTTAGGCCTGTTTTGCTTCAAACAAATGTTTCTCATACCATTGCCAGTTACAGATGTGTAATACTGGACAATTTTCCTCAATAAATAAATGACCAAGCATAATAGTTTTTGTCTCATTTTTTAAATTGGGTTCTCTTTATCTACCTCATGTTTTAGATTTTTCATGCAGATAATTCTACAGGGTTTACAAACTTTAAAAAAAAACACCACTGTAGACCATATAAGGAGCCAGTGGGAAAGATGTTGTGTTAGATTGACCAAACACTTATAAAGGAAATCTGACAACCTTCTGTATCTTTCATTAAAACAACACAACTGATGTAGTTTCAAACAATTACATGAATTAACTGATTAATACCAAAATCAGAACCATTTCATTTTTGGGGGTGTGCTATAATCCTGTGCAATTTTTAAACAACAGTTGACATAAGTCCTGGTAACAAATGAAAATATCAACTACCAACAAATTTAACTTTAAACCAGGTGTGTCATTTGTTTTCTTCATTCTGTCAAGATCTAGTAGTAAAGCTATCAGATTCTTGCTTACCCGAGACTGTAGGGCTATAAGCTGTAAGTGCAGTGCTAAGAAGTGCTGTGAGCTTCCAGTAAAGGTACTTGACTTATTCCCATTGGTGTTATGCACATCTTTGAAGTAAACTGTGCTATAAGCTTGAAACTGTTCTGTGGAGGAGTACAATCAGCTGTGTGTTTGTGTGTTTGATGTGTTCAGGTTGTGCTTTCGTAAAGTACTCATCTCATGCTGAGGCTCAGGCAGCCATCAGTGCACTACACGGCAGTCAGACCATGCCTGTGAGTACTAAACACATCTGAATAGAGAAGGAGGGTGTGCTGGGTCTAGAGCATGTGTATTTGTTCTACTGTGTAGGTGTTTGTTTAATTATTTTTAGAACACAAATGTCTGAAATGACTATGTAGAAAATACAAGGGACAATTTGCCTAGTCTACCATGTCAGGACCAGCAAACAGTGCTGGTTTTGTGTTGTTTTGGTATTAGTGTTTTCTTCTGTTTAGGTATAGAAAAGTGCATACATGCACGCACACGTGTGGCATATATGTTTTACCTGAAGCCTGATGTCCTGACAAGGTATAAAAACAGTTCTGTTTGTGTGTGCGTGTGTAACAGGGTGCCTCCTCCAGTCTGGTTGTGAAGTTTGCAGACACCGATAAAGAACGTACCATTCGGCGCATGCAGCAGATGGCCGGTCAGATGGGCATCTTCAATCCTATGGCCCTGCAGTTTGGAGCGTATGGAGCCTACGCGCAGGCAAGTTCTCTCTCTCTCTCTCTTTCTCTCTCTCTCTCTCTCTCTCACTCTCTCTCACTCCCTATCCCTCTCTCGCTCTCTCACTCACTCTCACTCTCTCTCTCTCTCTGTCTATCCTCCAGTGTGTTTTTATATCAACCAACGGAGTAACCTCTAATACCAACCTTGTATTTGTAAAATAATTATTTTATTGATTATTATTAAATAATGCATTATTATATTATGTTATATTATATCATATTATATTATATTTGTCTTAGGTGCAGCAGCAGGCAGCGCTAATGGCATCGGTTGGACAGGGGGGTTATCTGAGTCCTATGGCTGCGTTCGCTGCAGCTCAGATGCAGCACATGGCCACCATCAATGGTCTGCCTGGAGCACCAATGACTCCTACATCAGGTCAGAAAGTAGAGCAGTTTACACACTACAGAATGCTCACAGTTTCTTTAATTTTTTATTAAGTGTTAAAATGTAATTTATGAGTTTATTATTCTTCTTTATTTGACTCTATAGCAGGCACATTCATTATAATAAAATAGAAAAGAGCGCTCATTAACAAAATCTTTCTTTACTTCAGAGCCAATTCGCTTCTGCTTTTTAAACAACCCATTTCCATAGCCAAAAACATAACTGATTTCAAAGATTATTAAGTTAAAAGTTAAAAGTCTTTTAATTATTAAAAGCCTGCTCTTTTAACTTTCTCCTAATACTGCAGGAATTTTATCACCAGCTCCTTTAATAAATGTTTTTCACTTTACAGTATTGCTGCATAATGACTATTTTTGTCGCCTCAGTAAAAAGCTACTGTGTTTCTCACAAGTTACTGTGTGAGAAAAGAGTTTGTTAGTAGGATTAAACGAAAGATGTTTGTGAATTACCTTTATTCAGCTTCTCTCCAGCATTCCCTTTTCTGGTTTTTCTTCCCTCTGTCAGGAGGAAGTACGCCCCCTGGTATCACGGCACCCACAGTGACTAGCATCCCTTCACCTATCAGTGTCAATGGCTTCACTGGATTGCCCCCCCCTCAGGCCAATGGGCAGCCGCCCGCAGAGGCAGTGTTCACTAACGGAATTCACCCATACCCAGGTACCAGCCTCTTCAGCTCTGCACATATATTATATATTACAGTCTCATCAAAACCTTCAAAAAACATTCAACATTGAGCAGCATTTAGTGATGTGCCCCAATTTGTCTACAGAGAATGTAGTGACTGAGCAGGTGTAATAAAAATGCAGTGTAAAATGAAGCATTTGTGTAGTTTATAGCTTTCAAAGAAAAAACATGTGGAAAAAAGTGTGCTGCTATCCAGTGATGTTGAATTAGTGGCTAGATGTTGTGCCTAGATTCACATGACAAAGAATCATGTGCTAGCCTTCACCTTCCCAGTGATGGTGGTATCATGTGACTGGGGGAGTCCTAGCTAGTGGGTGGCTTTGGATAGAGCTAAATTGGACTGCAAAATATCCTGGAAAAGTCCTGGTAATACAAGGTTTTGCTGTGACATCAACAATATAAATGACATGCTTTAAATGCTCACAACATGTACAGATTTATACACTCCATTTCCAGACTTTTTGTAAAATAAGAAATATCTGCAATTTTTGAATTGTCTTTAGCTTTCATTTAACTGACAAAAGTACAAAGAATTGTAAAAGTCTTGTAAAAGTTTGATTGACCAAGATTTGTTTTAGTTTAAATTGTATTTTGTAAAAAAATAAATCAGCTTTGAATATGAAGTCTGCAACACACTCAAAAAGACAAAATATGATTGAAGAGTTTCTAGAATATTCAAGTTACATCATTCTGAAACATTCAGCAATAAGCAGGTGAAATGGTAACAGGTGAGGGGATCAAGAGTATAATTTAGTATAAAATTCTTTGTGCCAAACTTCACTAGAAATGGCAATCAAAAAAGAACTTTTTTGTTTAGGATTTTACCATTTACATTGCATGATATTATGAGAGGATTCAGGCAAATCTCAATACTTGTAGGGGAAGGCCAAAAACCACTGCTGAATGTGTATGATCTTCAAGTTTCCATCTCATATAGACCATAAGAGTGGAAATGTCTGTTATGGTTAGATGTTTCCATGTTTCAGCCTTTTTCTTTCTAGAAAACAGATGTTGTGTTGTCTGTGTCAAAGTCATGTGCTGTCATGGTATGGGGTGCCCACATTATTGGTGACTTGCATATGTTTAAAGGTCCCGTTGACACAGAGGTGACTACTGGGATTTTAGAGAGACATGCACTGTCATCAAGGCTACATCTTTACTTCTTATCTTTACCTGGGAAGTCCAGGGTTATTCAGCCAGGCATTATTCAACAGCAAGGCTTTGTGGACACAGAGTGCTCTTGCTTGATTGGCCTGCCAGTAGTCCAGATTTGCCTCCTTTTGAAAATGTATGGTGCATCATGAAGAGGAGAATCAGACAGTGGCCACCAGGGACGTTTGAGGAGCTGGAGTATTGTGTCAAACAAGAATAGACAAAAATTTCACTTGCAATACTGCAAAAGTTAGTCTTCTCAATTAACAATTAAAAAGTGTAATTAAAAGGAAAGGTGATGTAAAATTGTAGTAGTAATGCCCATATCCTAACTTTTATAGTGTGTTGCAGGCATCACATTATACACATTATACACATTATGTTTATAAAATACATTTATGTTGATCATAATAACATTAGATTCAAAAGAAAAATAACAAATCAGAAATTGGGTTTCTACAATTTGACACATTTTTTTATTGTGTAATTCTATTTTAATCATTAGCCTAGATATCAGCACATTTAAGGCATGCAGTGATGATATCATTACATGTACTTTTGTTCTGGCATACAGTTAGTTTTAATAATAGGTTAATAGTTAAAAAAATGTTCATTTCTATGTTTGTTACAATCATATTTCAGTGTTTTCTTTGTTACATGTAATTATATGCATTCAGAATATTGTGCTAACAGATGTTCATATCCAATAAACTGGCTTTTTTCTGCATATTGTTCACAGCAGTGAATGTACAGATTTTGAGGAGCTAGAACACTCTTGTGTGCATGTTCACCTAATTCTAAAACATATTTTTTCATTATCTTTTTAATAAATGTTTTTCCTTCTTTGGTAAACTGATTTAAAATGAGACGTCAGTTCAGTTTAAGTTTAACTACAAAGTCATTAAATCCATTTAATTTTTGTTGTTTGTACTGTATATCACACATGTAAAATTCGCTCTCTTCATTTTGTAGAAAGTTTTAGCATTGTGCTTCCTAAAAGTTGAGCAGTTTAGACACTACTATTTAAATGCTATTAGCTATTATCAGCCTGAGTGTGTGTGTGTTGTGTTATCAAGGCTACTGGTGTTTCTTGCCCTCCACTCCGTGCTGCCGAAAAAAAGCAAATGTGTGTGTTTCCTGGCTGTGTCTCAGTCCTGCAGGAGGTGGTTTTTAGGGAAGACTCGGAGAAGGGCGGCTTGGGCGTGGCTCAGCGGAGTTGTTTTGGTGTTCAGGGAAGCTGCTTCCTCTCTTCTCTCTCTGAAGGTACAGAAATATCAGCCTGTTGGTGTCCATCGCAGCTCACGTTCTGTTCTGTGTAGTGTGCTGTCGTGCTGTGTGTGTGTATATGAGTGTTTGTTTGTATTGGGCTGTGGGTGCTTCCTGGAAGGAGGAATACATTAGCATTAGTCTGTGTCTGAGTCGTGTCTTGGTGTTATGTTAAATAAATATAGTCCTGTTGTTGTGTGATCAGTGCTTACATGCAGGGCTGTCACTGTTTGCTATATTAGTAATGAAGTAATCGACTTATTATTTTTGGCAATTCCTCAAGTAATCAGTACTCAGAATTAAAATCAAGTGCCCAGAATATAAATTTACATGACATGCATAACCTTTAAAAGGCCCATATCAATCTTTAAAACCCTATGTAAACTCAAACAATTTTGAAGGTTTTATGATAAAAATTAAATATTAAAATGTGACCTGTGCACATAAATAGAAACTGTACTCTAATATGTAGAGAAATTAGCATATTTAGGTTTGTTATCTGTATTTTTTTAACCTATTTTTATTTAGAAAATTAAGAAAATGTCATTTGTCCAGGGGTGTACACACTTTTGCATATAACTATATCGCTCAGGCACAGTAATGAAATAAATAAAACCATAAATAAAAACTGTAAAATTCTTTGGATAGAAGTGAAATATGACTTATGATATGAAATACCAAAGTCGTAAGGCGAAAAAAAATACAAGGTAAGAAAAACACAGGGTATGGTCCTTTATAAAAAAATGGGAAATAGCAGGAAGACCCACTGGATAATTAAATTAACTGCAATCTTTTTGAAAAGATACATCTTAACCTATAATTTTTATTTTTTTATTTTTTTAATAAATATTTAATCCGTTAATTGTGACAGCCCTCCTTATATGCATGCAAAACACTGTGGCATTAAATTCAGTTCCTCTATGTGGCTGTGATAGATAGAGCTGTTACTGTGACACCACTAGCAGTATCCTATGTAGCCAAGCCTTTGACATAACGTGTCACTGACAGCTCACCAATCTTTAATCCGCCAAATGAGCTCCACCTAAAAGTGGGTAGGAGTGGATATTGCGGTCTACAGTGCTTAAGCTGTAAGAGCAGTGTTGCATTGAGCTGAATGAGGAGTGATATAGCGGTGCAGCAGGAGCAGCCTGCGTTTATTACAGCAGCAGCTCAGGGCTGATTGATGTGGAGTGTGGAGGTGTAGATCTATATTGTTTTCCGTGCACTCTCTCTGGCTGCCGATCCAGCGCTGTGAAAACTTTTGGCAGGGCTTGGGCCCTGTCCCACGGCTTAATTGTTTGGGGAGGATGGTGCAAGGGTAAGGGAAAAGAGGAGCGAGAGAGAGAGAGAGCAACAGAGAGAGAGAGATGAACTCACTGACTCTGAGCTTCATGCCCACACAAACGCAGCCAGCGTTCTCCACAAAGTGCCTTTCAGTTTCTGACCTGTCTATTACCTCTGTCTGTCTTTCTGTCTGTCTGTCTCTCTCTCCCCCTCTCTCTCCCTCTCTCTCTCTTTCACTCTAGCCCAGAGTCCCACAGCAGCTGATCCTCTTCAGCAGGCTTATGCAGGAGTCCAGCAGTATGCAGGTCTGTCACTCAGAAAATTTAATGTGCTTGCTTGTTTGTGGGTGTGGGTTTGGGGTGTGTGTGGGTGTAGGTGTGTGTGTGTGTGCTTGTGTGTGTGTGTCTGTGCGTTCACGCACATGCATGCTTATGCTCAGTACTGACTTGTGGCCTAAACATGTGGCGGTATGTTTGGGCAGTGAGTGTATTGTAACTTTGTGACATCTACTATGTATTTACACTCATCTTATCAGTTCACTTATACTCTAATCAGCCATGACGTTAACACCACTGACTGATAAAGTGAATAACACTGCCTGTCTAGTTTTTTCATTACAATGACACCTGTCAGGGATGTTTGATGTATTAGGCAGCAAGTAAACAGTCAGTTTTTAAAAATGGTGTGCTGGAAGCAGGAAAAATGGGCGAGCATAAGGATTTGAGCCACTTTGACAAGGGCATTATTGTGAGTCAGAATCTTTCCAAAACAGCAGGTCTTGTGGAGTATTTCAGGTCTGCAGTAGTTAGTACCTACCAAAAGTGATTCAAGGAAGGACAACTGGTGAATTGGCAACAGGTTCACTGATGCATGTGGGGGGTTAAGGCTAGACTGTCTGGTCTAATACCAAAGGAGAGCAACTGTGATATAAAAAGTGAATGCTGACTGATAGAAAGGAGTCAGAACACAGTGCACCACAGTCAGAGCTGTTTCAGCTGCATCAGGGACCTACTCAATATTAGGCAGGTGGTGTTAATGTTTTGGCTGTTTGGTGTAAAAAGTACTTCACTTTGTAGTTTACAAGTACAGACTGTAGTCCGTCAGTGAGAAAGATCCACCTCCCAAATAATATATGCTGACTGGTGGTCCTGTGGGGGTCCTGAGCACTGATGAACAGTAAAAGGACAATCTAATGATAGACAGAAACAAATGGACTACAGTCTGTAATTGTAAATGTCAAAGTGAACCTATATGATTGGTAAAGCATTGGACAGTTAGTGTCAGTACAAGGAAGATGTATGTTAATGACATGGTCTTGTCCCCATGTCCTGTGTCCTGTATTACAACAAACTACTGTGTTTATGTGTGTGTTTAAAATGTATTTTCTGAAACAGTGGCATATGTGTGTGTCTCAGCAGCCTACCCAGCTGCATATGGACAGATCAGCCAGGCCTTTCCACAGCCTCCACCCATTATCCCCCAGCAGCAGAGAGAAGGTGAGGCTTCTGTTACTCCACTCCTGCACGTTACTGCAGAGGCACCTCTCAGCCTTACCATGTCATTTCAAAAGTAGATATTACATCAGCTCAGTTTGCTTTTCAGACACTCATGCTTCAGTTATACATGAGTAATATGATGTTCATTTGATTTGTAAGCTGTAACAGTGACTCTGTATTAGATCTCATGAACATGCACTGCAATCATCTATTGATATTTTTGCTGCCACATGGTTATCAATGTGCTTGTGACTTTGCCTCCCTCCAGTGGTTGCCATAGAAAGAAATGATTTTGTTTCATAAAAAACTTTTTTTTTTTTCTGATTTAAGACATCAACCCTAGCTTTTTTTTATTAAAGAGAATGTTAAAATTGCCCCTGATAACAGTACTGAGGTACATGAGCTGAGCTCCTCAAATGTTTTAGTGCACTTGCATAAATGTAAACTGTAATTGCATTTGGTGTAATCATCAATCATGTACATATTGGTTTGAGAACAGTTTAATTCTCCTAGAACAGAGTGAATCTATGAAGCTATACTGAGACTGGATTAAGACCAGCTCTTATTCCCTGTCTCTCAGTCTATGAAAGATTTTTCACAAATGTTGCAGTAATAGGGACAGCGTTTCCCTCTCCTATGATTAATAACAATTGTTTTTTTTATAATTGATCATTTGATATATTTTTTGAATAACATGGATTTTTTCCTCAATGGACTCCGTTTTCACAGGTAAGGAGAAAATACAGCGGTTTTAATCTCGCTGTTCCCACAGTGACGGCATGGCACTGTCTATGGCTACACTGTAGTCATATATCTTTAGACTGGAAATCCTCCCTCTCTCTTTATCTGTTTTTCTCTCAGTATTACTTTGAGTTTTATGTCATTTCTGCCTTCCCCATTTCTTTATTCTCTTCTTTTACCTCTCTCACTTTCTTTCTTAATACTCATTCATCTGTTATATCTCACTTCTTCTCTTCTTCTTGCTTCTCTTCTCTTCTCCTCTCTCTCTTCTCCTTCTCTCTCTCTGTAGGGCCAGAGGGTTGTAACCTGTTCATCTATCACCTCCCTCAGGAGTTTGGGGATGGCGAGCTGATGCAGATGTTCCTGCCTTTCGGTAATGTCATCTCCTCCAAAGTGTTTGTGGATCGGGCGACAAACCAAAGTAAATGCTTTGGTGGGTAATAATGATAAAACACCTGTAAAGATTACTATCATTCTTATTCTCTCACTATTAATGTTTTTACCTCATTTCTCTACCACAGCAAAGTTTTTTGAAAATAGAAAAAAAGAAAGAAACAAACACTCATGAGGAGGATATAGGACAGTGCCTTTTGCACAGTGATCAGTGAGGGACATTAGACTGGAATTTTTTGCTGAGGGATGCGAGATGTGTTTGATGTGTCCTACTTGTGACAAAAATGAGGCTCTGTATTCTAATTAATACTATCTGCAGCTCCAGTGGGTTCCTCACTTATCAGAGGCAGTATATGCATGAATGAACACAGCGCTGTTTGATTTGAACTTAATATAAAGCTCTATAGTTAGTGGGAAAGAGTTGAAAGGCTTCAATGGGACATGAAGTGCTGAAACGCTGACCTAGCTGAAATGACTGAAGTCGCACAGGGCTGGAAGAATGAAGGAAGAATATCCTCAAGCCTTAAGCTCTGAAGCTTTGGAATGATATAGTAACAGTGAGGCCATCATATGATTTCAATGACAAAATACATCCATGGTTTTACAATGTTGATCTAACTTTCACTCTCTTGATCAAACACAGTTTCTTTTTTGTTTTAGGATTATTGCTGAATCACAGAATATCTTATTATAGACAATTATGCTTAGATATTTAAAAAAACAGTGAACGCCTTTTAATTACATACAAAGGCAGTATGTTCGTTGTAAGATATTGACCTTGCTAAGTATTGCTAGCTTAGTGCTGCAGTGGTTTTAGGAAACAGGAGTGAGTTCATTTCTCAAAAGCCTTGTTGCAACGAAGGCTTTGTAGATATGCCTAAGAAAAAGCATCAAGATGTTTGTGAAACATATGCAACCCTCAACCCCATTTTCTAAACCTCAATCCTCAGTCCACACCCCTACCTCAACCTTGTTCACTAAACCTTGTTCTTCAATTTTATACCCTACTCCAATCTTTCAATCCCAATCCCCACCCACAAACCAAATCAACATGAGCCCCCAAATCAATCCAAGACCCTCCAATCCAACCTTAGCTCTATTTAAAATCGTATAGCAATGGCAGTCCAATCACTCTCCCAAACCCCAGTTTTAACGGGCAGTAGTGGCCTAGTGGTTAGGACTCTGCCTTTGGGACCTGAAGGTCGCAGGTTCGAGTCCCGGCCTGGGCACTGTTGATAGCTGCCTGCTGGTCCATGTGTGCACGTGTGATGGGTTGTAGTGGTCATGTCTTGTTGTGGTGCTTGAGTGTGTTCAAATAGACACTTTCACTTTAAGTGAAATTTGGGGTAGGTATTCCCTACCCCAAATTCAACAAACCTCAAATCCACCTGTTAAACCCCACTCACAAAGCAAAACAATCCTAAATCCCAGTCCCACCCCAAATCTTCCCCAAAGCCAGCAAAACTGAAACCACAACCTCCATTCTAACTTTAATCTTAAACCCTCAATCCCAAATCCTCACCTCAATGCTAATCTCCTTTCACAATCCTTCAATCCACACCCTGTAGCCCAAATCCAAAACCCTCAAATCTAAAATTTCCAACCACACCCTCTAAACAAACTCAAATCTCTTACTAAACTTCCCCCACTGCTGTCATCTTAACCTGAGCCTCTGACATCATTAGTAAATCCCTTAGTTCTCTGACTGTGCTGCTACTTTCAGAGCAAAGATGCAATACACAGCTAAAAAAACATTACTAATGGCTTAATGTTAAGTCTGAGATTTTATTCTGTTTAAAAGAAATTGTACATTTTTTAAACAGATTTTTTACATTTTTAAAATTATAGTATGGTATATGTACTGTATGTCACCAGGTTTGTAACAGCCCTGTGTGATGCACACATGCTGGAAAAGATTCGGTGTAGATCTGAAAGAGAGAGCTTACTAACTCTCTTTTCTGAACATTTGGTTTGTAGGGTTGCATGTTGCTGTGTTGTTGGATATTGATATTGATATTGATATGTGTACGCTGTTGTGCTGTATGGATTGATTTTGTGCATAGCTGTTGAATGTTGAATACGTTTCTCCTGAGGTCACGTGACTCAAGTAACTTTGTGTTTGACTCTCCTCTTTCATCTCTTTACCCTCTTGCTGTGTCATGGATGTGATGGCTCATCATATAAATCTCTGTCTTTTTCTTTCACTTTCTCTTGACACCATTTATCCTTTCCTGTCGTTCTTTATCATATATCATCTTAATCACTGTTAACATCCATGTGTCATTCCATTCTCATGCCATTTCTTCTTGGTCCCCCTGGTGCTAACTTGTTGTCCTTTTTCTCCATTCCTTTCCCGTCTCTTCCTCTGTTCCTCATCGCCAGGCTTTGTGAGCTTCGATAACCCAGGCAGTGCCCAGGCTGCCATCCAGTCCATGAATGGCTTCCAAATCGGCATGAAGAGACTCAAAGTGCAGCTCAAGCGGCCAAAGGATGCCAACCGCCCATATTAGCCCCGCCTCCATACGCCCCTCACCCTGGGGGTGAAGGCCACTGCAGCACACAGGGAAAAACAGGTCAGAAAGAAGACCATATGCTCTTATACTGCCAGTATGCATAAACACACATGCAATAGTCTTGCGTAGTGTATGAAAAGGCAGCAGCTGCATACAAATTAATGTCAGACCCACATTTCCTTGTGTACATCAATAATATATATTTTTTAAAATATGTACTGTTTAATGATAAAAACATTTATACATGATTATATATAACTGTATAAAAAAGCTCCAGTTCTACTATAACACCAATCAGCAATTTGTATGAACGAGAGTGGCGATGGTCCCTTGTGGATGGTACCTTGCTCATGGGTACTTCAGTGGTACTTGAACCGGTGACCTTCAGATCACAGGGGCAACTCCCTGACCATTATACCACCACACCAGTGATGCATGAGAAATAATTCAGATTTAAGAACAAATTCTCTTTCCTTTATAATGTTCCTTTATTATAGAAAATGGTTTTGATAGTAACTATATACAGGATATAACATGAGCTTCTTAGAAAGTAATGTATGAATAATATAAAACCCCAATTCCAAAACAGTTTACAAAACAATACAGTTTACAGCTGTGTAAAACAGAATTCAATGATTTAAAAATCCTGTTATTATCCTATCCTATTTTATTTATAATAGAACATACATCAAAGGTTTAGTCTGAGTAAATGTACCCAAAATAAGGTCACTTTGAATTTGATGGGAGCAACACATCTGAAAAAAAGGTTGTGACAGGGCCATGTTTACCACTGTGTAGTATCCCCTCTTCTTTTAACAACAGTAAATAATAATCTGGAAACTGAGTAGCCCAGTTGCTGGACTGGGAGAGGAATGTTGTTGTATTCTTGTCTGATATAGGATTCTAGCTCCTCAACAGTCCTGGGCCTTTGTCAAATTTTTCATTGATGGCGCCTTTCCACATGTCCAAGCTGCTAATTCCATAGGCTTGAATGCACCTCCCATTTCATCAGAGATACAGGATTTTGAACTGAGCACTGCTGGATGGTATCTTTTCTCTTTAGTTCGGAGGATGTGGCATCCATGTTTTCCAAAAAGAACTTTCAATTTGTCTGACCACAGAACAGTTTTCTACTTGGCCTCATTTTAAATAAGCTTTAGCCCAGAGAAGATGACAGCATTTCTGGATGATGTTCACATATGGCTTTAAAAAGTTGGTTAAACCTGTATTTGTGAAGGCCAGGGAAAATTGAGAATTCATACAGTGATTTCCATGACAAAATCATGCCTGTTTTTAATGCAGTGCTGTCTGAAGTGATGATCATGGGCATCCAGTGTTGACTTTCAACTTTGTCCTTTGCGCACAAAGAATCCTTCAGATTCTCAAAATCTTTTGATGATATTATGTTCTGCAGATTATGAAATATTTAAAGTCTTTGCAATTTTATGTTGAGGAACATTGTTATGCTGCAGACTGATGAACAACTGCCCATCTTTTTTTCTAAGAGGCTCTGCCTCTTCAATCATTATTATCATGATTATACCCAATCATGTTACTGATCTTTTGCCAGTTAACCTAATTAGTTGCAAAATGTTCCTTAAGGTGTTTCTTTTTAGTACCACTTACTTTTCCAGTCCCAACTTTTTTGAGTAGTGTTGCTGCCATTAAAATTCAAAATGAGCTAATATTTTTCATGTAATAGTAACGTCTCACTTTCAACATTTGATTAGTTTTCTATGTTCTGTTGTGAATTAAATTATTGCATTGTTTTTATTTACATTTCACAGTGTCCCAACTTTTTTGGAAGTAGAGTTATTTTTCTATTCAAGCTATTATATATAGTGTATAATATGAAATAAGCTACATAAGGTAGCAGTGTGAAGCACCTTTTTACTTTCTTTAAGAATGCTCTATCCAGTGCCGTGATGGGAATAAGATTACTCCTCTCTGTGGCGTACATGCATCTCTCTCTCTCCCCCCTGTCTCTCAAACTCTCATCTAAATGATGATGGAGAATCAATGCTGTGTCATTAATTTACCCTGCTGATGCCTTTAACTGGGCCGAGTTATTACCTACTTACACAGCTAGTGAGGCATTCCAGACTGTGTTCTGCTGCGGTGCCGCAATAGACCTCACAGTATGGCTTTCGCAACAGCACAGAAAAGGCCTGACTTATCAGACAGCCTCTGTCAGTTTTGCTCAATAACTGCTGCATCTTAAAAGTTTCTTATCTTCCAGCCATTGAAAGAATATTTGATCGATTTGTGCTGCTATTCTCTTTCCTTTTGTAGGTTTTGTAGAGCTGGAACACACGCTGACAACATGAAAAACGTTAACGTAACACAAAAGAAACTCAAAAGGACAAAGGATAGCACGACTGGGTTGGACGTGCAGCGATAAATGTGTTGGTTATGTGAAGAGGCCACGGGCGCATGAGACACCATCACCACGAAGCTCAGTGGACATTTAGGACCTCAGTGACACTCAGGAGAGCCGTTGCTTTCCACAACCATATCGGACTAAGAGACTCCCTTTTTGAGTCTCCGCAGCCTGCCTGATTATAGCATATAGAACCACATGGAAGATCATACAGGAAAAAAGACCAACGAAGTAACTATAACGAAAAAAGAACAACGTAAGCCCCTTGGAAGATCCTCAGAAGAAACGGACTTCAAGAACAAGGCATTAAAGAGGAAAAAAAAAACACTTTTGAAATCAAGAACTTAGGGGGAGGGGGGAAGGGGTTATGTAATAAGGGACTCACCTTTGAAGAAACTTTTTAAAAGAACTGTTTTAGAGGAAAAAAAACACCAACAAACTTTTTGGAAGCGAGAAACTTTTGGAAGGATGTGACACTTCAGGACACAAAGCTTGCTGTGGTCGGGGGATGGCCATCTTTAACTCGGAGTGCCTGTCCATTTCCGGGGGGACAGCTGCCACAAGAGCCGCAGCTGCAGTCCCCCTGGGAGGCTTATCTGTCATTCCTTAGTTGTGTAGGGACCAAAAGACCAAACCTTTTTAATGATAACAACAACAAAAAAAAAGAAAAAAAAAGACTTGTAGCTGTAACATACTCAGACCACTGCATCTCTTTTGCTGTGCCAATTGGTTTAAAGAGTTGTATTTACAAAAAGAAAAAAAAGAAAAAAACAAACAGATATGTATAAGTAGAATATATATGAATATATGTATAAATGCATACATATAGATTGCTGATATGCTTTTGAATACTGGCAAAACTATTTCAGAGGGCCCAGGGAGGTCGCTCACTTCGCTAGTTTACAATTATTTGAGATGGTAAAAAAAAAAAAGTTTATTTTTCTTTTCTCTTTCTCATTTCGTCCGCAGTAGGATGAGGGGTGCATGGGGGGGTGGAGGGTTGTTCCATATCACAGCCTTACCTTTTCTATCTCGACATCCTGACCTTGTAGTTAAGAAACCATGGAAAATGGTTTGAGCTATACAAACCTGTTTATATTTACCGTACATATAATAATATGTATATGTATTGCAAAACATTGGAGGAATATGTATTCATATATGTGCACATGTCCAGCGTATATATATATGGATACATAAGATATTAATCCCAAACATATATGTATTTATATGCATATATTTTATATGTGTGTATATATATAGAACCAGCTATTCAATACGTAGAACTGTAATTTTTTTGTAGATTTTAGCTGGAGATTGAACTCACTGCTCTGCTTGGACTTAACCGATGGGAAAAGTCTCATATCTGGCAGCTCCCAAACTGCAGGCATTCCTCTTTCTGAAAAACATGTATGCCAACACACACACACACACACACACACACACACACACGCACACACACAGAGATGCACACACAAATAGGCGTGGCTATCAACAGATGTATATATGTGCATAATTATGCTATTGATAAATGCAAAAAGGCCTCCTCTCATCCGAGAGCTCAAAAAAGAATCAGGCTTAAGAGAATCAGGATCATTTCCACAGGAGATAAGGCAGAACTCTTCGCGTTATCTTTGACATATTTGCCTCTCCGGTGTACTCTGCAAACATACACACGTTATGTACGATATTACCAAACCCCACACAAATATATATACAGTACCGCTCCACTCTAAGTGACAGCTGGCTTTGACTTGGGCACTTTCGATTTCCTGGGTTAGTTGCATGTAGCGTCGGGTCGCCGGCAGGCTCAGGTGCGACTCGTCACCTGGCGCCTCCGACATCAGCACTGTGCTCCAAACACTGCTAGCCGCCATTCATTATGATGATGTCAAACTCGCAGAGGCACCGCTCTTTCTCAAACCTTACAGCTACTGCAAGTAAGTCTTCAAAACATCCATCGACATGAAACACCTGTAAAGCTGACACGCTTGCCATCTGCTCTGGCGTACTCGCTCTCTACCCGAGGGACATTTCGCTTGGGGTTACAATTAAGTGGGCATTATGTACATGTTTTGCAAAGGTATCATTTGACCCTACATCTACAGTGTGTTTACAAGTGCTGCTCGAAGAGCTCAAATGTATTTTGCTAGGATAGTTTTTGCTTGGTACTAGGGCTACGGTTGGGGGACTGAGTTTTGAATTTCTAGATTATTGCTATTTAGAAGGTAAGAAGCCTTTATGATTTTTTGTTAGGTCATGCTTTGCATTAAACTGCTGTATTATACAGATGATAATATTGTAAATAGTTATTCTGGAACTGGTTTGAATCACTTTACAGCTACCGTAAAGTGGCTGTACAGTGGCAAGCGTAAATCACGCTTCATTTTGGAAGGAACTCCAGATGTAGAATCTAAAGTCGTTTTACCTGCAGACAGGCTCCGAGAATGTTGCTTTCCACATTCTAGACCTTTCCGTCACATACTCATTCAGGTACGCCAAGAAAGCTCGCTATAACTCAAAACAGCTGTATTACAAATGCCTACCTTGCTTCGTCTCTGCACGTCTTCTCTCATTGCGTCTCACATTCTGCCGACAAGACTCTCTTCATCCCACTCACCCTGTCTTCGCCATCTCTTCCCATCCGTTCGCCTTCGTTATCCGACGTTTCAGCTACAACTGTTTACATGATCTGAAAATGTATGGTTGATAAAACTACCAAGAAACAGAGCAGAAGTTTTATTATATATAAATATATACATAAACTAATGAATATACTGTAAATGTTTTTTTCTTCTTTTTTCTTCCTTCTTTTTTTGGCTCTGTATATAGGTTTGCATATTTTATAGGACTTTTACTTCTATCAACGAGGACTGGATGATTATGAATCTTTCAATTTTAAGTTATGATAAAAAGCTAAAAAAAAATACAATCTGGTGATGAATCAAACCAGGTGAAACTTAGTAGTCATTAGCATGTTTAGTAAGTGCAAGGCCCAGGTATAGTCGAGGAGGGCGTCGAATTCAATTGAAGAAAAAAAACAAACGTGTATCATAATCTGAAATGCTGCCAACATGCTTATTTATTTGTCTATTTATTTGTTTATTTATTTAACTGAACTTTGTTGGGATTTTCTTTTTGCAGTGTATCAACAGGATTTTCCCTCCCCAGTATTTTCCCCTTTTTTATTTATAAACCATAGAGTATGTGTTTGTCATTTCAAATGAAGCCATTTTTAAATATCTATTTTTTTACATGTTTTATATTGTGGGACACAATGGAACAATGCTACTGGCAGAGTCAGGGTCTACAACTACTCTCTCCTTGAGAATGTAGAACATGCTTACGACTGATGTTGCGTTTCTGCTTTTCGAACCATCTACTGTTCTAATCATTACACTGTTCCGAGATCTGCTCTAGGCTTTTCTCACACATGTTAATTCCACCTCTCCCACTGAAAACAAAAAAAAACCCTGCACTAATCCATCCGTCATCTCAGCCACTCAGACTGCAGAGCCATCCTCATCAGATTTCTAACAATATCCAAACAACGGTCTGAAGTACAAGGGAGTAGCTAATGGGAGGCCACAAAGGTGTAAACAGTTTAAAAAAAAAAAAAAAAAAAAAAAAAGAGGGGAAAAAAAAGGAAAAAGGAACAATACTTCAGACATTTTGAGCACAGTCGAGAGTGCTGGGTATCATGTGTGGATTATTGCCAAGTCTATCACAATGAGAGAGAGCTATGAGCAGTCAGAGTGCTTTAACTGCTCCTGCCCTGTACATCTGAACTGCGCATTTCTCTGCTCCCTGGACTCTCGTTTTGTAATTTTACTGAATGATGCGTCTCAGCTTAGCCCGATAATAAAGCACAGTCTAGAATAAACCAGCGTTATGCCTCCCCCTCTTCATGCTGTGTCTTTATACAAGCCTTTTTATGTGGTGTTTTATCTCTCTGTTCTTATCACGGGTTGGTTGCTCCACCAATGTAGACAGAAGCCACTTCAAATGAAGGGACTACTGAAGCACGATTCGTGTAAGGCGCCATAAAGGAATCCTCACTGAACTTTTGATCATATTCAACCAAAGGTTGAAATGGCCCAAAATAAGCCGGGAGTTGTTCACCATGCTGTCTGGGAATCCAGTGTCAACTTTGGTTTCAACCAATCTGAAGTAATACGTATATCTACTACTTAATACTAATTATATGCCATTTTCATGTTCTTGAAAACTCTGACCTTTAATAAGTTGTTCAAATAATAAAAAATAGGCTAAAGATTGTGTTTAGGAACAGACATATATATATAAAATGCACACTGTGCATTATATAAGCAAATATTTTTCAAACAAAACCACATTACGCTACTATTACAAAGATCATATAACTTCATATTCTCAACTAGAGATGGCACTGATCTGATAACAGCAGAAAATGCTGGACTAGACACTGGAGAGAAAAAATTAATGAATCCAATCCAGTCCTGTGACAAATATAGTGTGAAATAGCACATGCTCACTTTGTGCGATGTCATGTCAGCTGCGGGGCTATAGAGTATTTGAATAGTTTGAGCATGAAAGCTGTGTTTTAGCTTGGTTGAAATGAAAAGCTTAAGTTAAAGGAAGCCCATTTGAAAGC
The DNA here is from genome assembly GCA_037974385.1 of Arnoldichthys spilopterus. NCBI lineage: Eukaryota > Metazoa > Chordata > Actinopteri > Characiformes > Lepidarchidae > Arnoldichthys > Arnoldichthys spilopterus. Next base: position 15,495,189 of record JBBPDA010000025.1, read on the forward strand.
TTAGCAATAATAGGTTTTAAGAAGTATCGGATTAGTACCGTACATTTTGAAGTTTTGATACTAAAACGGATATCACTCCATATCTGTCTCAAACTTATACATTTTCACTTCTAATACTAGAGCATGTCTTTTAAAATATCAGATGTTACATCTGTGTGAATCGAACCTTGTTAATTCACACAAGACAAAAATAAATGGGAATTGTACACTTGTCTTGGACAAAGGAGACTCAAATGCAATAGAGCATTTATCAATAAATAAATGTTTATTAACATTAGTAAACAAAAATGATTTAAAAATACTTTTTAATCATACAAAAACAAGTAGTAAAGTCACAAAGGCCATGATTACTTTGGCATAAGCTGAAAATTAAGACACTTACAAAGGCATCATAAAACCAATTTAAGACCAACGATAGAAAAAGGCATTAGAAGCACAGGAATGATTAGAAAGCACTGAAGCGTATTTGTGCCCTGTGGCTAGCTGTAAAGCAAGGACTAAGCTGCATGTACAGAATTAACAGCCTTACTGAACTCTCGTCAAAGTCGCGGTGAGTCACTGTGCTCTCCTTTCAGCAGATGAAAAAAATGTCTTCCAGAATCTCACTCTCTTCCAAGTCTTGCTGTGACGGCTGGGTTTGGCCTGGGGGAGAAAGCAGGGACCTGTGACGGGGGTGGATGGCACTGAAAGGCTGCAGAGCGCCAGTGAAATTTCTGTGGACAACTGGGCTGATCCTACTTCTGCCCGAGTTAGCAACAGGACTAAAAATGTCCAACAGCTCGACTAAAGAGGAGTCCAACCTGCAAGATAAAGGAAAAAATGAAATTTTTTTTTAAATAAATAACTCTTCAAAGTATCCAGGTACATTTAATTGATCTATTAGAGACCATCATTATAAAGCTATTAAAATGTTATAACTAAGCTGCATTCTGCACATTCTGTGTATTTACTGTATATTTTACAGTTCTATTAAATTTACATGAACAATGAAGTCTGCCATAATAAAAAGAATAAACATCAATACATGCAGAAAAACAAAATTTGGATTTCTCTTTAGAACAAAAAGCAAGAAAAGACAGAACAGATAAAAAGAATAAATAAGCAAAGATGAAGCTAACAGAGACTACACCCCTCAGTCTGGGTGCTTAATAAATTATTCAGCAAGTGCAGATTCAGATGAGCTTATTTCAGAATTAAAGCATGAATTCTTAGAGAACATTGCTCTGATTTTAATAACAGCATTTATTTGTATCTGTGCATCAAAGTGAACAGAGAAAAAACAAGTTCCTGTGTGAATCAATAACAGACGTCACCTTGTGTGTGTCTCGCATATCAGTCCAGTGGTAAAAGCATGTATGGCTCTACTAATAATTCTAAAAGTCTAAGAAAATAGCCAGTAACAAGCTTTTAAAACCTATAAAAGTCTTCCTTTTCCCTCTGATCCACTAAAACCAGTAGCGAAGGTGCATATCAAAATTATGTCAATATTTTATTATTGGCTTTAGTTTGGACACACACACACACACACACACACACACACACTTTTTGTAAATGACATTGCTGAACTACAGACAACATAATATAAACCACATATATATGGGAAAATAAAAAGAGAAACTGTACAAGAGAGTGCAGAAAGAAAAGGGTGATGGCTGATAGGGTGGGACTTCGGCCATGCTCCTTCTCGAAATGTGAGAATTTGCATTTTTATTTGTTGATTTATTTAACGGACAGGCCTCTCAAACAGCCATCCATCAACAGACGACACTGCTGGTATGAATAATGCATCGCTTACCAGCGGTCACAATCTATAACAAGGCAAGGGGGGTATAGTTTGGGCAAGGGGGGGTCGGAGGTAGGAGAATATTGCTGGAGAGAATGCTAATGCCTCAGGAAGTCATATCTTCCAAGCACTTTCACTGCTGTTCACAAGGTTTGCTGGAAAGTGACCATGAGACATTAATATCACTTAAGGGAAGGTCTTGCTAATCCCTACTCTTTCTCTATCTGCCTATTCCAGAGGTCACAGAAGCCTGTAGATGACGGGCAAACGTACGCTCAAAAAGCTCCAATTCAGAGCAGAGGGAGGGAAGAGGATGTGATGGAGTTTCAGGCTCTGCTTCAGTAAAGCCAAACAAAAGACTGTTTATCAGCTTCTTCTTCCTCAGAGCCCAGTTATTTTACCACTCTCATTAAAAATGTCCGTCATGCTCGAGTGCTCCTTTCATTTGCAGGCCAAACAGTAATATAAAAATCCTAAACTGGCAAATGCTGACAAACCGCATGTCAATTTCCTTCCAATCAATAGCAGGCAAAAGGAAGGAAGGAGGGGTGTACAGAGCCCATCGGCAGAAGAATTCTCATTACTCATATGCTTTATACAAAACACACTCAATCTTTTTAGCTACAAAACTACACATGACCCCCCCACCCCTCCATGGAAAAGGGCCCACAAGTTGGGGAGTTCAAATTCTAGAAAAGGTTGCTATAGTGTGCAAAACAAGACAGACCTTGTTGAACAGACTTTGAAAGGCGGTTTTATTCATCTCACACAAACCCTTTATACTTTCTGGGTATATCTAAACACTGCCTAGACTATACAAGTATGTTTGAATAAACCATATGATTCCAGAATCTTCTAATGCTGTTAACACCACAAAGCAAAATAAATGGGTCAGCTATTAATGCGGTGTGAATTTAGGCTCTACCACTGTGACCCAAATGTCATTGGTGCCATAAACCAGGTTTCCTAGTTTGTATATGATCCAGAGTTCCTATTTGAAAAAATGCTCAAAAATTAAAAAGGACATTTTACTTCGGTTAGAGGAAAAGAGGGTGGGTGACACTGTCTCAACCACCTTAACACCCTAACCTTAAGACTGCGACCTGAATGCAGTGCCTTAGACTGCTCGGCCATCCTGACATGATAAAATATGTAAAATATGGAACCGCCCTCTTGCCGAAACCTGGGATCGAACCAGGGACCTTTAGATCTTCAGTCTTACGCTCTCCCAACTCTATTTTGACAGGCATCCAAACTAGGTAGGTTAATACTGAAACTCAGTTTAGAGAAGTCAAACTTCATTGATAGGCTAGAAGAAATTAAGCTAAGCATTACTGCAGCAATGGTACAGTATTAGTATTACAGTATTAATGGCAAACGAATGGTTTCTCGCACAGTCAACCATATTTAACATTAGGCAGACAATTACTCACCAAACTCACTCACATCTAAAATGTATTTTTTGAAAATCTTCCAGTACAACTTGTATTGTTCTAAATAATTATCGCATTCACCTGAAGGGTCTTGTTTAAAGCTGACTGATCTTATTCCCCACATGTTTTTTGTTGCTAAATGTGAATTTTGTGTGATTTTGCGGGTTTGGTTGAGGTGAAGATATATAAATGTTAACAAATGTTCTAGCTTTTTGCGGTAACATCTTTAATTTTGCGGGTTTGGTTGAGGTGAAGATATATAAATGTTAACAAAATGTTCTAGCTTTTTGCGGTAACATCTTTAATGAGACAAGACCCTTCAGGTGAATGCGATAATTATTTAGAACAATACAAGTTGTACTGGAAGATTTTCAAAAAATACATTTTAGATATGAAAGAGGCGTTACGTACTGCAACTATGCATGAAATTGCATCTTATTTAATCAAGAAAAAAAACTATTATAAAATGTCTTCAAAGTTATAGCACTAATTTTTAACATAAATCCAGCTATGCGCAATATATTAAGAAATACTTTTGAAAACTATCCAGAATGTAGTCAGGAATGAAATGTATTACTTCATGTTCATTTTTAATCAGAATGTTGAGAAGCTCACAACTGTATTAACCAGTTAGATCTCGGATATGTTTTGACTAGAACAAACAAAACAAACGCATTCTGAAAACCTAGTTAAGATTTTACAAGAAACATGTTTTCCATCTTTTTTGATATATCATTGATATTTCTGTAACAGACCATGGTCTTAATGAGGGTGGATGGAGATAAACATTCATTTTTCTGGAAAATGCCGTTAGAAGAGTGTGGAACTAAACTAAACATGTAGTAATAAACATATTTCTGTTGCACTTTAACATCTTTATATTATGGTATAAGAGAAAACGTGTTATTGATGCCATTTATCCCAAATGCCAGAAAACTAATAATGAGATCGCAATGTCACTTCTGCCTGTAATGTCTGGTCTTAATTGCGAATAAGCGGTTATGTAATTGTGACAGTCCTACTTAATCTAATCAGCTTTGCCCTTTGTTCAATTCAGCATTTTGTGCTGATGATACTGGGTGCTGTATAAGAGGCCTTCTCCCTAAGATTGATTTAAAGTTGAGAAAACAAGATTTTCACAAATTCACATAAACTAACATTCACCTTATGAGTGGCGGGCAACACTTCTGGTGCAGGTGGCCTCCGCAGACAGGGAAAAGGATCATGGTGTGGAGATACCCAGAATCTAACTCCCAAACCTGAGTATGTCTACCAGTCTGCCTGGCTAACACCAAAGTCCCCTCTAAACAAAAGCCCTTAAAATGACAAGCTTCATTGATTTTCTCAAATCAGATTCACAATTGAATAATGCAATAGAAGCCCCAGGACAGTGGACTAAAATAAAATATTTATCGTTCCCACATAAAATAACTTTCCACGGAGCTTGTTAGTTTAAGCAGTGTCATGTCAGTGTGGTTTGGGGCCCATCAGGATTAGAGTAGCAAACAAACTACAATCTCAAACCTTATTAGAAAATGGGCTCCCTGCAGCGGGGGAGAAATAGGACATCCCTTTTAAAAAAAAAAAAAAAAAAAAAAAAAACAGCTGGAAAAAAAAGAAACACAATTACAAAAATCTGCCATGTCCATATATTCCCCTTCTAGGTCAATTCAATCCACATCCATAGCTGAATGTTTTCATAAGTGAAATGGAGAAATGAGGTTTCAGTTCCTGTTCTTGTTCCAGTTGTAAGACTCTGCATATAATACACTCCTGGGTCTCAGATACATTTCATTACTGGGAAATGAGGATTTGAATGTGAAACAACCTTTTAAAATTCAAGGATCCTGCCGATCATTAACAAAGGCATCTCTGCCAGTGTACTCAATGGTACTCTGCATTTCGCACTTTGAGCGATAAACGCAGAGTACAAATGACAATGAGAAATCCCATCCTTGTCAGTTCCCTCGTTCTTGGAATATACCATCCATATAAATCACGGCCACTTGGAAACTGGGCTAATTCATTTGGCTTCAGTAAAGCCGGGCTCAGTTATCAAAGCAAAGAGATGGGACTGTATTAATGCAAAATATTCAAAATGCATATCACTGAAAGAAAAAGGCAATTAGTTTTTCAGACCGTATATTCTTCCTGGAATCATAAAATAGCAAGAACTCTTTACAAATGACTTACAAATATTCAGCATTTTTTTAGGGAGACAGCATACAGAGGGAGACATACTTGGGCTCACACAGAGGGGGTGGAAAAAGACATGCTGTCACATTAATTACCTTTCCACGTTAAAGGGAAACGGTAATGAATTTCCTTCCCTTTCTCAGAGTGTGTCTCGCGCTAGCGGTCAGTGATTCATTCTCTGCCTCTCTCTTTCTCATTAAGTTGGGGGGAGGCTGTGCGTTCCCGGCCCGGCTCTGTTCAATTACACCTGCTGCTGAGGCCTGCTACGCCAGCTAATGGGACTCAGCTTGGCTCCTGTCAGCCTCAGAGCTAGCCGGCAAAAATCTTCATTTAGCTCATCAAACAGCGCCTGCATCACACTCAGACCAGTCTAATTTCCTCATTTTTTCCTCCTTTCCTTCCGTTGTTTCCCCTTATTTAAACCCATATATTACTTCCCTACAACTTGCCGTTCTCTTCACAAGCATAAAAAATGTCTCACAGAAGCAACATTTCTCAAAACACAATTAATACACACACTTGCCTCTGTGTAGCAAGAAAGGGCCCCTGCTGTGTTGCTGAGCCAGAATTGCCAGCTTTTTCTTCTCTTTTGCCTCACTCCAAAATCGAGCTTGTTAAATTGTATTTACTCACACGGGCCTTTCGTTGGATTTGTTAAGTACTGCTTCTGTCAAGCACTGGATTCTGCTCATCGAAATAACAACCTCTCCATTGCTGAGTGGTCTGTTAGTGACCAAATTGTTAAGAGCACAAATTAAATGTATTGCTCATGCAAATACCTTGGCACTCTCTCTCCTAAAAAACAGTCATACATCAACCATACATATAGTATGAATGTGAAATTATTTATCATCATATTAATATGTAACTAAAGTTAAATTTTACTTTTGCACATTTTAATGTGCAATTAGTAGCAGTAGCACTTTATTTTTATTGAAAAAAACATAAAACATGATCTTTCATTGCATTTCTGGGGTGTTTGTTTTGTTCCCAGTATGTTACACTAAGAAAGGGAACTAAAGTAGAAAGGTGTCGTATCTGTAAGTGTTTTCTGAAGGTGACGTGTAGCCACTGAAAGATTTTAGCTGAAAATAAGCACCTTCAGTTTTTTTTAAGGAAAAAGTAAAAAAAAAAAAAAAGGCAGAAAACTGAGCAAATTAAAAAAGACTAAATTTACCAAAAACTTCAACAGTAAATAACATGAGAACCTTTTGTTTGTTTTACCTTTGCTTTATGGTCAGTGAGGACATGTCCAAACAGCAGAAACAGTTTTAACACATTAAAGCACTGACTGTGTGGATATATGTTAAGTATACAGAACAAAGCGGAAAGGAAAGTCCATGCAAATGCACAGACGACATTTTTAACCAGTTTTTAAAATGAAAAAATTCAATTCCAGTGTAACTGAGGGAATCTGTGTGGTACCCATCAATGTCAGAAAAAGTTAGAGCTGCACCTGCTGCTTTTCAACATCTCTGTGGTTATTTAATGTGAAATAAAAACAAAATAGTAGTCACCCTCAAACAAATGGAAATGCTTAATTCAGTGCCACAACCTGCCCTTAAAGTATTATGAAAATCAAGAAAAGCAAGTTCCAGTATAAAACAGCATTCTTGTGGCCTTAAGTAAACATGCAAAAGGAAGCAGACATAATTCTAATTAAAACCAAGGTAATTTTTAATGAACTGGCTGCCTTTTAGGCGAGTTACTATTTGGACAAATGTGGCAACACAAGCAGGCAGACAGGGTTGCAGTTTCACAGATTCATCCACAGAAGCAGAAAGTCCCCAGTCTTTAATAACTACTTACTTGCCAACGCAAACGAACAGCTAGGCAGAAGTGAAGATGGAAGCTAAAAGCTGTTCATTATTAGCTATACAACCTTCAATCATTCCTATATCAAATGATTAGAAAACTAAAACAGGATTTATGTCATGAGTGAAAATCTAGAGAATCAGATCAACAGGCATGAGCAGTGCATTGTATTGTGTTAGGTACTGAAGGCACAATTCAATATTCCTGCAGACTGGTGAACATTTTTTGCATCTTTCGCAGGGCTAAACTGTTATAAGCTGAATAGGCAGAATGATTTTCACAACAGCATAAGATTTCCACTTACAAACTTGGTGAACCGAGGTGTGAATGATGCATTTTGCAAACTTTAACAGTGTTTTCATACTACATAATTCTTAGTAAATTCAGCAAAATTAATAAAATCCATCATACAGGCAGCTCTATAAGTGAGGCTAACTCACCTGGGTGCCTCAGGAGTTTTAGGGACATTGAGGGGCAATGCCAGGGGTGAATTAGACTTTTGGAAGCTCTGGGAATGCACAGGAGAAGTGGCTATATCCTTCTTGGTGACTGCAGAGAGCTCTTCTGGAAAAAAACAGTATTACAATGGTAAAGCAAGGATTCATGTGAGGGAACATGTTTCTCCATTTTCTAACTACACAAACACATGCATACGTCTTACTTTGAGAAACTATTGGCTCAGGAGGTTGGATGTTCCCATTGCACTTCTGTGGATGAACATCATTTAGAGTCTGTCTGACACTTCCCTGCAAGGCCTGTAGACCTCCCTCTTTCCCTCCACTGCAGGATCAAACAGAGACCAAGAAAGAAAAATAGAGGGTTCTGTTTTTAGAGAAGATAGCCTGGTGGTACACAAGCTCCCTGCTGCACACGGATTCCCTAAAATAATTACTGAAGCGGCACCTGAATTTAGTTTTGTCATTTTCAAGGCATCATTAAAAAAAATAAAAAAAATAAAAATTTTAAAAACTTTTGCTCTGTGTAGCGGACTCAAACTTTTTATGTTTGTGCAGTTTACCTGTGCGATTCTATTATGACAATAGGTTGAGGATCTTCATTAAGCTGAATTCCATTAAAGGACTGCTCTAATTCTACTGTGGCTGCTTGCTGGAACCTGAAAACAGATAATTGTGTGGTGCATCATCAGTGAAAGGTTTGTCAAAAGTTTAATTAGTGACCTCACAGAATTTAAGCATTATAGTCTTCGGTGCCCAAAAACCAGGCCTGTTAAATATTGATGTCAGGTCAACAAATCTGCCATACTTGCTGTAATCAAGACGGGATTGGCGGAGCTCCTGGTTCTGTATTAGCAGTCTCTCCTCTTGCAGAGCAAGTCGAGCCTGCAGTCTCTCTCGTTCCAGCTCCAGCTGCTTCTTCTGAAGCAACAAACGCTGGCGCTTCTCCACCCAGTCCTCTCTACCAAGGGGACATGCTATCCCACCAAGCTCCACACTGTTCCTGTTTGTATTCTCCAGGCCCAAGTCCTGGCATGTGCCTCTAGGCTCTGTAGCACCACACGGCCCCATAGAAGCACTGACCAACTTTTCCCTTTTTGAACGTCGATCAGGTCCAGGTTCACTCCATGCTCCTTCTGGACACTTGCGGGAACCTATGGTGCACTTATCATGGCCACTGCTGTCTCGCTCACCACAAGATGAAGGCATGGTTGGCGGTGCACTACAGAACCCTCCTGAAAAAGACCAAGGACAATCCACTACTCCTACTCTGCCATCCTTACTTCCATAAGAAGGGAGATTCAAGTAAGAGCCATCAAGAGCAGACCCCTTTTCTCTCCCTTCCCGTGGTCTGCTGAGAGCTTTCTCATTGCTGGCAATCTGTGAAGAGAGGAGAAATAGTAGCAGTGAAGTGCTGACTTGATAATAACGCAGCATTAAAATGGTCACAAAAGCAGGCATTACTAAAGGGAGCCAGCAACGATGATATGGATGGATTCTCTACCAGTAAATGCAATAACCCAAGGTCATCCAAACAAGAGATAAACATTCAGGGCAAAGGGGAAATGTCTGCCTCCAAGAGGACTGAAGTGGGCTGCTGACTAATTCAAGAGGAGGTCGTGGAGCATGCAAACATGCATTACTCACAGCCAAGGTTTCAGAAAGGACAAAATGATTTTTTCCCCCCCTTTACTACAGCAGTGTAAAAAGGCAGAAGGTGTCTGCTGCTTAACTAATGCAAACAGCACTGTGCTTAAAATAAAAAAAAAGGCTCAGCTCAAGCTTTGCAGTTTTTATACAGCATAAATTTAATCATTATGCTGCTATTATGATGCGCCATTGTATCATTTCCTAATTGTGTGCTGTATCTTATTATGAGCATCCTAATTGTGTATTTATAGTTTGCACCACAAATACGGATGCCAAACTGCTTGTGATTGCTATTTGCTGCGCATACAATAAACTCTGACATACGGAATGTATTAAGACATTTAAGAGAAGCTGTAAAGTCATGAAAACTTTCCTTAGATAGCAGAACATTCTAGGCACGTACATGTTCGCATTTACAGGCTCAAGTATAGAAGCTTACCTTGCAGCGAGAACGAGACTGATTGAGCTGGGAGATGGACTTGTTGAGTTTCTCCTGCTGCTGGGAGAGGTACTGCTGATAAAGTCCCAGCAGTTCCTGGCACTCCCTGTACTGCTGCTGCAAGCCTAGAGCATAGGTCAAGGAGCAACACATACTGAATAGCTCCACTACTGTGTCCACTTAAGACTAAAACCACTCTGCTCTCCAGCCAGACAAACCAATCTGTTTTCCTCCACTGTGGTGTTGCCCAGCAAATGCTGAGAAGGCGAGAAGAGTGAACAGACTACAGTGGTAAAAAAATAAATAAATACATAATGTAGGGATGTACCAAATTGGAACGACCAGGCTATTACAATAACCCTTAAGCTTGAACAATAGTGCAATTTAGACAATGATCATCTGCAAAGGTACTGTAAAAGAACAAGATCACTGTAGTCCAAATTCTGTAATGAAGTATCACATAAGAGCATTACAGGGTTTTAGATCATAACATGCAGTTTCCTCAGCAATAAAGTGCCATATAATTATAGACCAGTGTTGCTTAAAATACTGCTGAACTATACATAATCTATATTTTGCACATGCAGAAAGTAACACTTAACATTCAGGGTCTTCCATGTTTGCCAACTGCAGCATGACAATTAGTGTTAAGCAGTGACTCTTATCCAGAGTAGCGTTCTGCAATGGCTCAATTATTAATACCCACACCTGCATGTTTCAACCAAATTTCATTGCCTACAAAATACCATTCTTCCCTGCACTCATTCAACAACATGCAACACCTCTGAGCTATGTTTTTATGCCTACATCCATCCCGCAATTAGCCCTTGCTTAAACCTTGCCTGCACAACTCAATGCAATGTGGCAGAACAGCTTCCAGACCAGCAGGTGAAGACCACTAATCCAGAAGTCATTGATAACGGTAGGTGAACGTGACAGGGAGTGTAGCTCAGGGACTCTTACTGTGACATGCTCTTATTGGTGTTGCAGTTTGTGTGTCTTCTCTTACTGGTGTAACAATTCCAAACTGATGGGAACTCAAACTCCCAGGAACAGCAGCAGCAGCGTTTTTCCCCCATGCACAAGAAAGGATATAGGGGCTCATATAAACGGAAATCTTGAACCAGATGTTATCTTTTTTCTGCTCTTGAATAAGCAACATCTGTTTATTTAAAGAGCACAGCACATAGCTTATACTTTCAGAGGATGGATGGGGAAAGTTAAGAGATCTTCCCATGAGGACTCTGCAGCAGAAGTGCCCTGAAGGTAGGAAAACACATCAGTGACACAAGGAGGCCCCTAGTCCAATCAGACACCTATTATGGCTTCTGGCGTTAGAGCTTCTATGACTAAGTCGAAGCAGCCAGCGCCTGAAGTCATGTTTGTGACTTTGTAAAAAGTGCAGACAGTGAGAAAAAGAGTGGAGAGACACAGGCTCTACTGGGGGAAGATAGCAGTTTCTTCAGGGCGAGGGCTTCACAGACTCCTCCATCTGGGTCTGGCTGGCCAGGCAAGGGCACAGTGCCAAGCTGAGAGACAGGGAGCTGGCAAACACACTGCAGCGACCAGAACAGAACCGATCTGGAGCAGAACCACTGCCACACCGGGTGGGCCAGCTAATGACAGCATGACATAGCCAGCTCAGCGTCTCTTTCTCTCTCTCTCTTTCTCTCTCTCTCTCTCTCTTGCTCGCTCTCTCTTGCTCGCTCTCTCTTGCTCACTCGCTCTCGCTCGCTCTCTCTCTCTCGCTCGCTCTCGCGCTCTCTCTGTGTGCCTCTCTCACTCACTCATATATACACACAAGCAAACAAATGCAGGACCTCAGCTACTTTTAAGTTTTTATAAGCCTTTTTCCCTGAGCACCCTTTCAGCTTACTTCATAAAAGCCTAAGGCTTAAGACCATAAACACAGCTACTCAGAGGATGCATGCTGCTTAATGTTGTCAGCGAAGGTCAGTAAGTCACCAAATGGCATTTAAATGGAGTTTTAGATGCACATCTTTCAATGATCCCTCATATCACAGAAAGTGTCTGACAAAAAACTAGTTCACAACAAAGGTTCCCATCAAAATTGTAGTTAATAAGCTAAGACACATTTGGTCTCCAAAGTTTACTAGGAGTGCTACACATAATCTATTAAAATGGATACAATTACAGGCAAAATCCAACCATTATGTTCAGTATGACTGCTAATACCCAGGTGTTGTACGTTCGCCCAATCAACACACTGCAATTGCATATAGACTGGACAATGCTAAGTGTTTGGGCCTTTATTACTAGCTACCTAGTTTAAGCTTGCAGCTTTCAGCATCAAACATGTCTTGCCTGATCAACAGAATTTTTGGATTAAGGGGAAAACCAAATTACATTCTTGCATAATTATAATGCAAACAAATGTTTATAAGCCTGGTTTGATGCAAAATGCTCTTCTAGAGAAGCATACTTGTAGTTATTCCCAGCGGTGGTGAATGGAACATCTGACGAACTGCATCTAAAAGGTCTGTCACAGAAAATGTGTGCATGGTTCTTAATATAAAGAGAAATTGTTTTACGTATTGATGCGGTCACAAAAAAAAAAAAGTCTCTCTCTAAAACAGCAACTTTACAAGACAAGCACAAAACCTTATTAAGAAGGTTAATGTAAAATTAATTTTTTAAAAGTAATTCAGAACAATTTCTTTTGCTCCATTCATCATGAAAGTTTGATACAATGTAAATGTCTACGGTTGTTTTCAAAATCTGTTTAAAAAAAAAAAAAAGACTGTTGAAAGGTTTTGGTCTGACAGCGAAAATATCAAGATATTAAGCAGCTTCAATTCACATCAAAGCACAATGAATGATTATTTTCTCTCAGTAACTAAATAATGGAAAAATTTTCTAAAATTGGTGGAACTCCCCTTGAACATGTATTTACAGGCATAGTGCATTGCTCTAGAAGTAACAAACAAGCCACTGGTCAGTTTGGAGTGTTCTCAATTCAAACGAGCATGGAGTGTTTGTCAAGCGCTCACAACTGATCAGAGATACAGCACGTCACATATAGACGTCTTTCTACCTGCTGACGAGAAGCTTCCGATACTTCGATAGGCGGGCTAGGCGCAAACACATACATTAATTCATTAACGGGGAGATGCGCAGGAAACGTTCAGCAATCTGGAGCGACTGAAGCGCAACTGATAAGATTCTCTTCCACACCCCACAGTCCTGGCACCTCTGTTGGCTGCACGCCAGTCTGAGCTAGCTTCATGAGCCCTACATCAGGAAAGAAAAGCTGGAGCGATGGCTTTTCCTCCCTCGTCCAAAAATACACAAAATCAGAGTTTGCATTCGATATTTTAGACAGGCGCTGTCAACATGATTCACTCCCCTGTCAGCCTGCACAGAAATGAAATAATGAAATCCACCTCAAGGTGGAACAAAATCTCGCAGAAGAGAATATTTTAACAGTCTGTGCTTGGTGCCAAGTAGGCCTAGCCTGTATGTGCGTTTATGTGCATGTGGGCTATGATGTAAATTGACAGGACAACATTTACACCACCTGGTACTTGCATTAAACGAAAAAAATGTTCTACATTTTTAAATGCTGCAAAAATTTCACTTACTGTGGAAATGTGGTTTATTTCCAGTTAGAATGTGTGGAGAAGAACGAAGCATGAAAATCATTTGTGGAAATGGGTTCGTGATAGAAAGTTAATTCACAAGTTCTCAGCCCAATTATGAACAAGTGGACCAACAAACTTATAACTACGCAAACAAACTATTACAAAAGTGGTTTTAGTGCTGCCATCTATCAATGCTATTCACAAAGCTGCTACCCCAACTTGAAGAAGATTAATGATATTGAATGCATTCAATTTCCCCTTTGTGTCTTCTATAGTGTTTGATGTAAATTTTTTTCGGAGGAGCAAAGTTAGCACCGCTCTCTGTAATGGAATCTACTGCTCAGAGACGTGGTGCAGAATGCCAAAGAGAGACTTGATAAAATTCTAATTTCATTCTATACATGAGCTTCAAATTTCATCTTGCCGTACAGAATTTAATGATTTTTTTCCCCCCTCTCGCTTCTATCCAAAGCATGGAGATATCCCCCTGATAACTGTGGTCTTGGCAGAGTCGATTGTTCTGGAGATTATTTCACACAAGTCTTCTTAAGTGAGTTTGCCTTTCCCCTCCCCTTAACCTTTCAGAACAGTCTGAAAAGCCTGCATCTCTGTGGTGTCTTTAGAGTGCCATTCTCTTCAGGGGCTTTTACTGAGTTTGTTTTAGACTAAAATCTCTTTCTAATGGAGTTTAGAAGTTTAGTGCAAATACCAGGACTTGAAGCTAAAGTGCATTTAATTGGGTTGTGCACTCCTAAAGTCTGGGTTTACGCGCCAATTTTGCAATTAAGCAGCCGGTGATCACTCTTCATATTAGGTGATTCAGGGCAAAACAGGGATTTCTTTGACTTGTGTCAAATCGCCAAAAGATTATAAAGCTACCACACAGGAGTAAATGTACCCTTTATGAGGTTTACACTGTTCCAATAAAAGGATGGGCTTACACTAGAAGAAAACCTGACCATTCCTACTAGTGATCCATGTCCGTTTTAATTTAACAGAAGTACAAAGTGAAAAAAAATTAAAACTACAACAAAGCCTGGAGCCCAATTACAAAGGCTTAAGAAGCAGCACACTGAACATGAAATGATTTAGCCCTTAACACTATGCATATCAAGAGCAATGTATGTTTAAACACTGGAAATGAGGGCAGAAGATGTCTGTTGCAAAACACTACATCTGCATACTCATGCCTAATAAAATATGCCTGCAGAAGGTAATTCTCCTTCCTTTAAACACAGATGTGGCTCAACAGGGTTTACATTGGCAACCTATCATAGGTTTCAGCAGGGAACGAATGCATTCCAGGTTAAAACAACAATGCCCCCTGCAGTGAAGTCATACGTATTACAGCTGATTTTCAGACCAATGTGAATGTGAAAAAAATGCAACTAACCCTGCTCTGAAAATGTTACAATACACAAGTGCAGACGATTCACCAATGCCAAGCACTACTGACATTAAAGACCCAGACAAGAGCCTTTTCCAAAAAACATGCCCACCTGAATTACTCACCCAATCGGTGACAATTAAAGTTGATGCAAATTACATATTAAGCAGAAACGTAGGGGTCAATTTAATTTCATTCCACTCAGGAGATGGAACTCCCAATTCATATTTCATCCATATAACATTTTATTTGCGACTTTTACCGGAAAATTAAATTAATCTCTTGCATGGGTTGAAATGAAATGGAATAGACCCCTGTCTGCCAACTGAAATGATGCCATTGTTATTCAAACAGCTTCCGCTTGCCTCAGCCATAATAACCATCAGTGTCATTACACACGCCAGTGAAAAAAGACCATTAGAGCAGTGTCCTTCTATACAAACTTAGTTACTATCATAATTTAATGATTAGCTGAGCAAAGCTAATCACATTTCACAGGAGTCAAATTATCTACAACACTGTTTCTTGTTATATGCTTATGTTATGTAAATGTATGCGGGTCCATCTGAGAGAAAAACAAAGGATACTTTCTCTTTCCTGTACAATGAGTCTGTTCTGTTGCTCTAGCTGTTGGATCTTTTTTTCAAAAGTCTCTTGTTCATCCCTGAGTCTCTGTACAGACTCCTCTTTCTCCTCACTTACTCTGAAAAGTGGAGATGCCAAAGTCAGGACAAATACTTAAACATTTTTACTTAAAAGTTATTTGGACAGTCAGACATGCAAAAACTTTTACATTGTCAATTTGAGTTTAGATAGTTAAATAAAATGAATCTTTAAGTTTTAATGCAAAACTCCCCTTCTGAAGACCAACATTTCCAGCTGGGGTTAAAAAAAGAAATATTAAGTAAGCATGATCACATACTACACATGGTGATTTACAACATTTATACCTGGCCAGCTCCTCAATCAAATTGGCAATACGACGCTTATCCTCTGGGCAGAGATCTTTAAGAGAAGCTTTGCTGTTGGCCTGGGATCTCTGAGGCAGTGTCTGTACATAACAGAGAAATTTAAATTAAAATATAGACTTAGCGTATAAGCAGAGTCAAAAGAAAATCACGAGTTCCATAATAATCTTTGTCTTAAAGAAAAGAATATTAAGTGCATTTGGATTTGTGAGCATCAAAGTTATTTTGTCCCTACCTGATCCACATGTGGTTCTGGCAAATAGGTAGAGGGTTTGGATTTGTCAGAAAAAACAGAGGTCTTCTGCAACAGAGACTTCGGTTGAGATGTTTCTGCAGTTGGACATGACACGGGCAAGACAGACTTCTTTCTTCTCTTCTCTTCACTATCTAAGGCAGTTCTTCCTTTGACCTTCCGTTCATTATTGCTTACAGACACAGATTTAAGTCCCTTTTTTTTGCTCACTCCTAAAAAAAAAAAAAAAAAAAATAAGTAATAACTAATATAGTCCAAAACAGAATGTGCAAAAATATATAAAGATGTCTAAAGAAAGAAATAGCACAAATAATGATAGGAACCAAGAAAAATATCAGATCATCAAGTGATTCTATAGGTTTTGGTTGTAAATGTTAACACCATTAACAAACCAATAATGTCATCCTCAGGTATTTGTTGACCAAAAAATTATGATGCAGAAATCATACCTGGAACAAACACCACAGACTGCTCTTCGTCTGATGCTTTTTAAAGTTAAGTGCGATTGTGCTTTATTGCGTTAATGGCAAAGGAAATGTCCATTTTTATTTTATGATATTAATCTATAAGTAAAACTCGTCAACAAGCGTTTAACGTCTAACTTAAGGAAGACAGAGATACTGTAGGAACTGCTTAGGATGGCAGTAAAAGGGAAAATACTTATTGAAAGACATTTAGTAGATAGTAATACGATCACAATATTCAAGCAAGGAAATCAAGAGAATATAAACAAAAGACAGCGATGCTCTTATTCAGCTGTGTTAGATATATGTGATTATCCCTTTAGCCTTTAAGCTAAATTGGCTAACTAGCTACTTAGCGTTCGTCTAGGCAACGTTGCTTGAGGAAAAGCCCACCGTTATCCGTATTACTTAGCGGTATAATCGATAGGAGTAGGTACATAAAACTTCAGTATAAGACATCGTAACAACAAATACCCTCAACGAAATAAACTGAATGTTTTAACGTGAAACAGTGAATAAGGATACTGTCATTAATCCAATAAATCCCGGCACCGTTTCTGCCCTCGACAGCAGTCGCCATACTGAAACAACCGCCACTACCGGAGCAGCTCGCGAAGCCCGGCCCCTTGTCTGTTCTCGAATTATGATTTGTTAATCCGCTCTTAGCCACAACCTTTGCAATCGAATTATTGGCCAAATGAACTGTCTTTCTTCTTTATTCTCCAATCGTAATTCAGAACTGATTTGTTTTGGTGACGTTCAAGTTGATGCAGCTCGACTGCGAAGATAGTGTTGGGAATGGAGGATGCTACAGACGAAAAGACCTTTAAAGGTTTTTCAGAAAGAATTACTTTAGGAATCACTCGGATTTTAGGTAAGTAACCTTCACCACTGTTCATCTAAACACGCATAAGCTGTTTGATCTCAGCCATACTGAAGCATGGCCCCTGCTAACGTTTCGCTGTCAGGAGTTTTAGCCATGCTTTTACATAGCTGTAAAACTACCGCAGCTACAACTGAATAACACACCTAACGTAATTTTATTTTTTTTATAATGTGCGTTTTTTACGTATTAAATCGGAACTTCTCTAAAAACGTCCCAACAGTGCAGCCCCCATCTCATTCATGACCCAAGAGCTTATCTGCTTGACTTCCTTTTCCTGGAGGAAATGGGTCTGATTCTTATGTTTAACCAGGAAGAGAGAGAGAGGAATTATTTTTGAGGATATACCCAACCTGGACGCCGCATGCGTGCGTTTGAACAAGCGGGGAAACTAAAATGACATCATTTGTAAACTACTTTTTTCAATTTTCAGAAAATAAAGTTTCCAGTCATAGAATATTTGTGTATATAACGTGACATGACATGACATGTACATGCATTTTAAGCAATATTATGGATTTTTTTTGTAAGGATTATAATAATAATAAGTATAGGTTATACGTCTTAAACCCAAGTATGCTTCACATAGATAGAAAAAATCAGTATTTAACATTTAAAAGATTACAATTTATTTAATCAATTTCAACATAAATACCTGAATGGTTTCAGGATTGCTATTACTGTACAGCTTTCATCCATCTGCATTTTTTATTAAAACATTGCACAATTAGTTTCTTTATTGGATAAATGTAATGAATTATCCTATTTGTACCATTTTAATATAGTATTTATTAGGCTTCCAAGCATTTGTCTATTTTTAAAAATTATTTACCTTTACCTTTTAATTATCATTAAACATATTTACAGATTAATCCATATGAATATGTAAGTCATTCTGCTATATGACCAACAACATTATATGACATTTTAGATAACCAAAGTCATTAATTGAACTTGACACCATGTAGTAAAATATGTCATAAATGAGCTACGAGAAAAAAGTAGCGGAAACGACTTGTTACTGAGCATGCAGTGTTCTGATCAATTTTCTGGTTCAAATTGGGTTACAACAAAAGGAAGGATGGGGTGCCACTTGCCATAAAGGGAACTAACTGGTTCAGGCAAACTGGCTTGCATGTTTGTCCTTTTCTGATTGTTATATTCTTTTTATTGCAGTGGCCTATTCGTTTTACATAGACATCACAACTGCTTGGCTCTTACTATTCTGATATCAGTATTTTGCTTCTTAAATTCCCAGAGAGCCTCCCTGGTGTGTTAGATGTACGATTTGTTGAGAGAGAACCTGCAGAGAAGCGATGCATCCTCTCATGGGAGCAGGTAGGGAAAAGTCAGTTATTGTTTCAAGAGTATATTCTAAGAGAAAGCTCAGTAAATTTGTTGAGTTACACCAGATGTGCTCATGTTTTCTTCAGAAAAACAACTGTGTTTTGCCAGAAGACCTGAGAGACTTCTATCTTACAACAGATGGCTTCACTCTCACCTGGAGTGCCAAACTGGAAAGTGAGTTTTGTGTTATAATAATTAAAAATATATATTATAATAAAAGCCATATAAGCATCTTACACATGGCAGGAATGCATGCATTAACAATACACTATGGGTGGATTATAAAACAATACAATAATGTTATCACTATTTTAATTAACTAAAAGTGGATGAAAATCCTCTAAAATGGAATAGAAAGACTAATAGCAGGCTGCAGAAATTATTTAAAGACTGTATTATCTGTAAAAGCAAGTGTTAATGATTATTGACTTAGTAGAATGTCTAAATACAAATTACTGTTTTATTTCCTATACAGTTTAAGTGCACTAAATATAAAGTGATTGTTAATATTTGCGATTATGCTAACTTTTACATTAAATGCACTTCTTGTTTATCAGTTTTGTTTATTTTTGTCTTAGCTCAATGTTTACTTTTTAACTGTTTATTTGTATTGATTTGTTATTATTTTTTCATTTATTTACTGTAAATCATTTTTGTATGAAATGCTATACAAATGAGGTTATTGTATTATTATTTGCAGGAAAAACACAGAAATCAACAAAATATGTAACATACCCCATGAAATGCCATATTTGCCATATTTCCCATTCATATTCAATACAGTGCCCTGTGATGTAGCCCCCAAAACAGTTTCTTTTCTTTCAAAGAATTCATAAGGACTATAATGACAATACATTTTTGTGATTTGCAGATGAGCCAGTGCCTGTTGGCTGCATGGTAATAAACAGTGTGGCCAAGCTCCGTCTTCTGGCCCAATCAACCATCTATTCCTTACCCAGTGCACCCACATTATCTGACCTTGATTTTGACAATGCCTTAGAAGGTGAGGTTCAGTTAGGACATATTTTGAAACAAGCAGTATATATTGTGTTGGTTGAAGTACGTTCAGCAATGCGGGCAACTGAACAGCTGCACTTCTTATGTTCTTCAGGGTCAGACGGCCATGAAGAGCCCCACTTTGACTCACGTAGCCGAATCTTTGAGCTTGACCCATGCGGTGGAAATGGCAGAGTCTGTCTTGTTTACAAGGACTGCACTTCAGGTAGTCATCCATTTAAGTTTAAGTTAAATAAATGGTGTGCTGCTGTGTATTTAAACCTAATTCCTTGATTCTTGCTTTTTATTGTATACCATGATTGTATATAGGTGATGTGGCCCAGCAGAGTGAAATATGGTTCCTGGATCGGTCCCTATACTGGCACTTTCTTACCTCCTCCTTCACGGCATACTATAGGGTTATGATAACTCATTTGGGCCTGCCAGAATGGCAGTACACCTTCACACCATATGGACCCAGTCCACAGGCCAAGGTAGGGCAACTTTAACAATCAACAAATCACCCAATAATGTTTAAATGATGCCACAGCTACCACTCAGTGAACTTTAAATTATTAACAGAAATTGTGTTAAGTACACATAATATATGTTTTAGTGAGAGTATTGTTATTCAGTGCACTGAGTCACTGATGGCTAATGAGTTGCAGCAATTTTTTTTAATGTTTGAAATGGCTAAAAGCCCAGAAGTGCAATAATTTTTCTTAGGAAAAGTAAAGTTCATTACAGTGGCACCTGTCAGGGGGTGGGATATATAAGGCAGCAAGTGAACAGTCAGTTCTTGAAATTGATGTGCTGGAATCAGGAAAAATGGGCGAGTGTAAGGATCTGAGTCACTTTGACAAGGGCCTTATTGTAATGGCTAGACAACTGAGTCGGAGCATCTCCAAAATAGACTTGTGGAGTGTTCCAGCTATGCACTAGTTAGTACATACCAAAGGTCATCCAAGGAAGGACAACTGGTGAATTGGTGAGAGGGTCATGAGCACCCAAGGCACATGTATATGAAGTGAAGGCTAGCCCGTCTGGTCTGATCCCAAACAGAAGCTCCCGTTGGACAAAAAATGTATGCTGGCTGTGATAGAAAGGTGACTTAACACACACAGTGCATATTAGGTAGGTGGTCATAAGGTTTTGGCTGATTTGGTATATAAATTACTAAGAACATCAAGAGCTATAATATTTAGGCAGACATTTGGTGCCAGTTGGTTGTTGTGTTATGAGGTAAACTGCATATTGTGTACCGGATACTAGTTTAATCCAACTAACGGGGAATATATTTGACTACTAAGCATAAATGTTTGTGTTTATATATCTCCTGATTTATTCATTTTAATCATAATTAAGATTAACTGAGCAGGTGTAAACAAAGTCAAAGAGATAATGTGAGCCATCCCAGTTGTTATTTAATGTCAGTGAAAGATGCTATGATGATACCAAAATCAGTCTCTTTTCTCGACCCAGCAATGGGCATCTCTTTATCAGCCCCTCACGTTCAGTGGTGACCTCCACCTTGATTCAGCTGGGGAGCCATTCTTAAACAAACTGGACCCAGCCAAGGCATTCCGTGGCAAAGCCAAGCCGGCAGCTCCCAAGAAGAAGCAGCCAGCCCAAGCCCCAGCAAGTGGAGGAACCACTGCCAAAGGGCAGGGGGGCACGGGCAGACAAAGCATGAACAAACGATGACCTACACCTCCATCACCTGAGGAATGTTTTACTTAGATCACTGAGATCAGAGTTGGGTGAAAAAATGTGCAGCATGTTATTTCAGCATGATGATGGATGGAAAGGATCTCACACAAATTCACTGAAAACTCTTTTGCATAGTGTTGCTGTGGGAACAAAACCTTGTATCTCCCAAAAATGAATTTACAAGAAAAGGATAAACATTCTTAGCTTTCAGTGTAAGTTTAGTTATTTCTCATGACTATTGGTAATGTAATTTTAACAACAGTGTAAACAGCTGTTGGTATTTTCCAGTTGTGAGGCCCCAGAGTCAGGATCTGGAGCCAGGAGACAAGGAGGAAATGGCTCCAGATCCAAGAATCCAGTCCAGAAAGCAGAAATGCAACCAAGAAAGGAAATCAGTGTCTATTTAAAACAGGAAGCAAAATACACGTGTTGCAAAGTATTGTTTTGGCTTGCATTTCATACTGAGGATTTCTTTTTTTTTTTAGCCTTGCCTGTTTTTCGACTCTGTTTTTTGGATTTTTTATTAATTTGGTCAAGCTAGACTTGAGTTTTTCATTTGAATCTTAACAAACATCATGTAAAAAAGACAACAGTAGAGGTACAACGTTTTGCACATATATATTTATTATATTCATTAAACATTTGCCAAAGTACATATGTGGTCATTTTGTTCATCTTATTTTTTATATTTTTTCATAAGAGCACATCATACTTTATTATTATATTTAAACAGTAAAAAGCTGCTTATTAAACAGTCTGTTGCTATCAGTCCATATTAACTTCAAGCTATATTCAGTCCATTTCATCACTGTTCTTTAATAACTGCATGAACGTTGCCATGGTTGCAAAACGTCTTCAGTGTTTTAATTGCTTATTATCAATGGACACGGCAAATGCTAAAGCAGTCCATTTCTGAACTTAATCTTCTGTTCAGACTAGCACAGTGGACCAGCAGGCAGATTTTAGAATAATCCATGCTGTGGAAGAGGCAGTGGCAGGTGTAATCTCCATCCATAACCGAAGTAGCTTATTTAGGACAGGATCAGTCTCACTCTGACCAGTTTTTGATCAGACCCTCTTTTTTCTTATTCGTTTCTGCTCCTGTTGAGTACTTTCAGTTTACACTGGGTGTACAATGGGCGAATGATTTACACACACTCTTCTGCTTTGCCTTTCTTGGATTGATTAAGTGGAGTACACTCCAATGATCCCTCTACAATTTCTGGTTCCCTGTTGGTATGAACAGGATGGAGCAGCTCTACTAATGCCTTATAGATCAACGCACCAGAGACTCCACCCACTAGTGGAGCCACCACAGGCACCCATGACCATCCATTACCTGCCCTGGGAAGAGCAACAAGAGAGATTTCAAATTCATTTTAGATCAATTTTCTATTTTCAAGAAACATAATGTTAGCTTAAAATGTGTTGCTAATTTCAAACAAAAGCTCATTCTTATATTATTTGATAACACCATCTTTCTTTTACAATGTGCAAACATTTCATCATACCTGGACCAAAATTAATGGTGCCAAATTACTTGAAAACTCTGGTTTCATTAATATTTATATAAATTATAGAGTTGTTACACCCTAAACTAGAATTTGCCATATTGTTTGTTGTGTTATGTATATTATATTCTATAGCTCAGCATTTTATCCCTCATTCTCATATAGATTGACAGAATTGGTGATTGTTGTTCATCAGCACACATCATGCAAATACAATTTGCAGCACCTACTGTAACTACAAAAACCTGTGTTCACTCCCTTTTCTTAGATTTCTTTGTGTTGTGTAGTACAAATACAATTGCCTTCACCTGAAAACCTCTGATCCCCAGCCTGCAAGTGCTGTAAAGACTCTTGGCCCCAGGTCTCGTGTGGGGTTGATGGCATAGCCGCTGTTACTCCCCATTGAAACTCCGATCAGCAGAACAAGAGCCCCTACAGCCACAGGCTCTCCACCAGATGGGGCAGGCTGGTTTCTCTGGTCTGCCAGAGCCATTAGACACAGCAACAGCATGGCAGTGCCAAGCACCTGAGTCAGGCAGATGGGAATGTATTAGACTGGCATGCTGGCCTTAACCAAAGAATAAATCAAAATGACTCAGAATACCATGACAGTTCCAAATGTGTACTCCCTCACATCCATGGCCAATGCATTCCCTGTAGGGTGCTGCAAAATGCCTTTATTTGAACCATTTATTATTTTTTATCATCTCTTGGGGACTTTAACCAGTAGTTGGTAACTTCTTTATCAGGCAGTTTTTGCAAATTGTCTCACCTGGTCCAGAAATCCAACTTGTGTTGAGATATAAGGTGCAGGATAAGTGGCAAAGATTCCAGCTGTTGCTTTGGGGCCAGACACCGTGAAATTACCTCCACAATAATGGTGTATGGCATCTATAAACATCAAAATCTTCAGATAAATGAAATAATAATGATGACATGCTAGACTCAATGTTTAAAGCAATGGAATGGTCAAAAATGCATTTACAGATTTTTCCTTCACTTTAGATGTAATTAATTTGCTAAGACATGTTTGGTATTCAAGCTTGGCTTAACCATCAGGTCACAACCACCCTCAATGAGATTTGAACTCACAAACCCTGGTTTAAAAGGCCAGGGCTCTATTCCCTGAGTTATGGAACCTTACACAATATAGCTTAGAGTTTTTTTGCCAACATGCCATATTATAAGGCGAAGACCAAATGTGTGTGTTTACTCACCATAGTAAAGGGTAAAAACTGTTCCAGCAGCAAGAAAAGAGCCCAAAAGTTGAGCAGCTATATAGATTGGCAGCATCTTCCAGCCCAGCCTGCCAAGCACACACATGGTGAACGACACAGCCGCATTCATGTGAGCACCTTAGGAGTGTTGAACAAGAAATACACATGCATTAAATTTGTCATAGATCTTAGACAATTACACATTACACACATTACTTAGAGAATACTGGAACATCTTACCTGATACCTTTCCACCAACATGCACCCCCATTGTCACCCCCAGACCAAAACCTATATTAATACTTAAATAATCTCCAAAAAGTCCCCCTCCTGTGACCACCTGAGCAACAGATCCAAGTCCAAACACCTGAAACACACATATATCCATACACAAAAGAATATTCACCCACAACTGCGGTAACTTAAGTAATGTTTTAGAAAAAATGCTTTTGGATCCCACTAGAACCACTTAAGAGCCATTAAAAGGCTTTAAGAATCTGTCCCTATAGTTGTATCATCAAGGGGTTGAGTTCAGGTCATTGTTGCTAAAAACAGGGTTATGATAAATGGGTGAATAGCATGTGTCAAAATCTAGGCCAAGGGTGATGACAGGGGCATTTAATAGGATGACTCTAATATTTTCTACCGATGCGTAACACTGGGTGCTTGGAAATAATTCAAAACACATGCACACTGGACTGCTGTATGTCCCTTTTCAGAAACATTTTGTAAAAAAAAACAAAAAAAAAAAACAAGATGAATAACAAAGTTTGTCCAAAACTGATGATTTATATGACTATGGGCCCAGATTAAGCTTGATTCTAGACAAATATAGAGCTTTTTAAAGCCAAATTACCTCTGACACTGCCTTTCTTCTCTATCCAAGAAACCAACCATATTGGCCAGTTTCCCAAACCCAGATAAAGCCTAAACGTACACTAAACATGTTAAACTATAACAACTAATAAACAGTCTATATGTTACAATAAAAACATAACTGAATTATTATGGAATTAATATTCAGATTCTGAATGAGCAGAATTTTGAAATTCAGTTTCTTAATAATATATATAAGTGTATATTAATATTAATATTAATATATAATAATAATAATAATAATAATAATAATAATAATAATAATAATAATAATAATAAATGTTTGTTTGATTAATGAGTTGTCTCACCATCATGATGAATGTGCTGAGAGTTTCTGCAAGTCCAACTCGAACATGCTCCCTATTCAGACAGCACGTGGAGCGTCTCCTGGTCCTGATCAGTTCTTCAGCTTTGCCTTCCTCTTGCATGCTGAGCTGCTCTTTCATTCTCTACTCTCACCTTCTTCTGATTTAACTGTCCTTCCTCTCACACCCAGAGTCCTTCACAGGATTCCACACTGCTGCTGCAGAACAGTTGTTCCACTTAAGTAGTAGAGTATTAGGAGTTGAGTTCTCTACTTCTCGCTCACTTTCTTTCTCTTATCTATTCACATGACTACATGTGTAGGGTGTCCTATTACTTGCCCCTCCCCATCACACACCCCCCATAACAGCCCTATAGCCCTCTGGGAAGGATTAGGGCTGAGCCTGGGCAGAGGGTAGTGGGTTATAGGGGAGCAGAATACAGCATCACAACTTTGGATGAATCTGAACTATATGCAGTTCCACTGTTACTCAAGAAAATATGTTATACTCACTATCCATCAAAAAATCTCAGATGAAAAGATTCATTTGACCTCATTATTACATTAAAACAACTACACCAAAGCCAGAATTAACACACATAAAAACATTAATATCATTAATTTTTACATTATTTTCTAACTATTCCCTTTGTCCCTTTCAAAGAAGCCTTTAAAATGTCTGATCTGATTGTCTGCCTTTATTTAAAAACTAGTAAACTACTCTGAGTCCAAAAAACTCCCTATAAATTTTTCATAAAGGCCACAAACTGTTGTAGACTCAATAGAATGTAAATGTATTGTTATTGACATCACAGAAACAATACACTCTACTCTTGCAGATATATATGGACCATATGGACCTGGGAGTGAACATCATCACACTATATCAAGCTACTTCTGAAGTGAAGTGAAAAGTGAAAATGTCATTGTGAACACACTCAAGCACCACAACAAAATGTGACCTCTGCATTTACCTCATCACACATGCACAGGTGGAGCAGCGTAATGGGATGGTACCTTGTGCAAGGGTACCTCAGTAGTGCCCGGGCCAGGACTCGAACCTGTGACTTTCAGGTCTCAAAGGCAGCAGCCTAACCACTAGACCACCACAGCCCACAAACAAACTTCTGCAACAGGGACGTGTTGTTTTCAATACAAAAAAGGTTAAAACAACCACCACACCTGATTTAATGCAGTCAAGGATTGATTAACCAAACAATAGTGGATAGTAACTGTAATTATTGGGCTTTAGAAAAGGACACAGTTCAACACTTTTGTATTGTTTTTCTATTAGCATTTTGCACAAATAAATGTTTACTGCTAAAACATAACATTTTAAATGCCATTTCATTAGGTAATTAAGACTTATGCTTTATATTTACTGTATTTATATGAGACCTTTATTACATATTTGACAGACTGAGCGAGATGTAAAATTTACATAATGGCACAAGTGGCACTCCACCTTTTTATATTTTCTACATAATTAACATTACAAAGAAAGAAAGAAAGAGAACAATATGAAATTCTTAAGACCTGTAAATAAACCTAATTGGAAGTCAAGTTGATATGAATTGCTGGAGTGGAAAAAAGCACTTCAATTTTCAACTCTATTTCCAAAGTTGCAGTTGTCAAAACTTTAAAATAAAAAGCAATTGTTTATTAGCTGGAAAAGTGAGATTAATATGACTAATGTGATCAGAGCTACTGGAGGTAATGTCAGAATATTCATGGTAAGACACTAATGAACACATGAGTGGACTGCGTCTTTATCAGGGAGTTCCCTGTTTTCATCCAGGGCCTGCTGTGCTGAGATACTGTTTCTAACACAGACACACTGTACACCACACCAAACAGCCTACATTCTCTGAGACATAACCCCTTACCAAAAAGGTAACAGACAGACAAAACAAGCCTGATGACAACTATGTATGTAAATTAGCTCTGTTCTAATTGGTGCTTCATTCAAGAAAAACTGGAACACTGCCAATAGGCTGTGGGTTGCATAGACATGTCATTATAAATGCATGTTTGGTAACATCACAAAAGAATAAGCTATTTTGCAGCTTTTTAGTAGTATTTACATGCTACATTAAACTCAACACCACAGCCTTAATGTAGGTCTCACAGACTGCTGCAATAACACAATCTTACCACTAGAGTTCAGTATCATACAAGCTTGTGTAACAAGAAAAGCTCTATCTTTACAATGGGACCTGCTGGGGTGTGGAATATATTAGGCAGCAGGTAAACAGTCAGTTCTTAAAACTGATGTGCTGGAAGCAGGAAAAATATAAGGATTGTGCAACTTTAAAGTTATTGCAAGACTCATTGCTTAGAGTCAGAGCATCTCTGAAACTGCAGGACTTGTAAAGTGTTCAAGGTATGCCTAGTACATCAAATTTTAAATTCCATTTTATCAAGTAACTAAGACTTATGTTTAACATTTACTGTATTTCTATGAGACCTTCATTATACATTTGACTGTTTAAATAAGATGTAAAATTTACAGTGGCACTAGAAGCCTCAACTTTTTATATTTTATTTTTATATTAGAAAGAAAGAAAGAAAGAAAGAAAGAAAGAAAGAAAGAAAGAAAGAAAGAAAGAAAGAAAGAAAGAAAGAAAGAAAAACAATATGGATGTGTATGACAGAAAATCTTAAGACCGGCAAATAAACACAATTGTAGGTTAAGCTGATAAAACTGCTGTACTTGGAAAAACTGCAGATCTTATTTAAAGAGAATGTAAAAATGAAATCAGACAAGGATAAACACCAGAAATGATTTTGTACTGTAGCCCAAAATGTGACCTTCAGAATCACAATGGACATTTAATCTAAAAAGAACAGTACGTTCTTCTAAAATGCTTAATGGTTTTCAGAATGAAGCACCAGCAGTCATGATCGGGGGTAGGGGGAGATGGAGAGTTGTGTGAGTCTTTCCCACAGCCACCAGGGCACTTGTGTTGTAAGGAGCAGCAAAGCCAGCAGTGCTGAACTTTGATGTGCTGTTGGACTTTAGTCTTGTGCGCAAAAGCATCAACCACCCACAGGCTGCATTGCGCTGCTGATTTCCCTCCTGAAGGAGTGTAAAGGAGCTGTGAGGCTGTAAGAGATCTCTTTCTAAATGACCTGGCACTACACAGACCTCTTCTCCCACCCGCTGTGGTTCGCTTGCACCGTGCTTTTGGCTGCGGTGACGCGCGCTCAGCGGAGAGGTCGCTGGGTCCCGCGTGCGTGTCCCGTTAAGCTCGCGGGCAAAACAGCAATCGTGACCGGAGCAAACACAGGTACGTTGACCCCTATGACACCTAACCCGTTTATTTGATCCTTTACCCTTTTCTAGTTGTTCCTTGACACTTTGCATGTTTTCTGTATTTTCTGCATTGCCACTTAAATATTTTTCTAAATTTTTAATAACTCTCTGTTGCCTGAGTATATTACATGTGGTGGTGTAACAGTTAGGGAGTTGCCCCTATGACCTGAA
The DNA here is from genome assembly GCA_037974385.1 of Arnoldichthys spilopterus. Classification (NCBI taxonomy): domain Eukaryota; kingdom Metazoa; phylum Chordata; class Actinopteri; order Characiformes; family Lepidarchidae; genus Arnoldichthys; species Arnoldichthys spilopterus. The sequence goes on from JBBPDA010000025.1 coordinate 15,523,965, forward strand.
AGTCACCAGTTCAAATCCTGGACCAGTAAAGTTATCACTGAGGTTCCCTTGAGCAAGGTACTTCCCAAAGCACTGCTCCCCAGGCGCTGCCCATATCAGCTGCCCACTGCTCGTACATGGATGGGTCAAATGCAGAGGTTGCACTTCGTTGTGGCGCTAATAATGACACGTAATCATTCACTTTCACTAACTAAATTTCTGTATCTCCCCTTGCAAACATCTTTTTACATATTGGGTATAGTGTTTATTGTTAGATTCATCTTATTTATTTTATCATTTTCTCTTTCTGTATAATCTCTTTATCCTCTAGCTAGTTAAAGTCACACAGTGAGTCTTCAGGGCTACATTTCACTGCCTGTTTTGTTACTGTGTCTGTGATAAATAAACAGCTTCAATTCTTTCACAGCTTAGACATCATGTCTGCAGGACATTCATTTATTAAAGGGGATTCCCTCCTCTTTTTCAAAAGTTTTGCATAATTCAGTGGTTGAGATGCAAACAGAGTTGTTTAGAATGATTTTGTGTGAAATGGTTTATTGTAGAGAAATGTACTGACTTTACAGTTGAGGTGATAGGATGATAGGTCTTGATCTCTGCACAAATGTGACATTATAGTTTATTATCTAAACCAGCAGTGATCCTTCATGTGTCTTCTGAATGTTATATGTAATGTTGATGTTGGTAGCATAGTGTTTAGTTTATTTATTTCTGTTTTTTTTTTCTTTTGCTCTATACAACTCATGCATTTGCTTTCCTCTATAAATCTATTTTTAAAACACATTCAAGCTTTTTCCCCAAACTCTCACAAAACATTGTCCCACACATCAGGCAGCACACCAGTCACCATTTCATTACTTTCTGTGAAGCAGCTTTTAGTGGCATTAGACCCCCTTCCGCCTGGTTCCTTTCACCACTGCTGTCAGTAATTCTGACTAAATTCTCAGTGAACTTGTTTATATGTCAACAGTTTAAATAAGCATGCATTTTTGGTGGATTTCCACTTTAAATTCTTTTTATTTTAAAGTATTATGTTAATTTAAAATTGGCAAAAATAATTATATTCAAACAATCACATGTAGACTGACCTCACTTGGCTAGAGACCAGGACTGGGAGTGATTTTTTTAGTATATTAAGTTCTTAGAAGTGAGCCGTCAGTCTGCACTGACAGTGTTATTCCAACTAAAGAGGGCCGGCCTGTCCTAAAAACAAACCCTGGATCACCAGACAGATGGAACACCATCTCATTCTAAAAATGGCCATTTATACAGGGGGACAATGTGTCATTGAACTGAAAAGTGAGAAAGCAAAAAATCAAACTGGCCAAGCTCAAAAACAAATATAAAATGGAGAAGAGGTTCACCAGAGTAAGTGTAGGGAAGTGGGCCAGGATCTTAACTATCTGTTGGATAGAGTTCAGAAAGCAACCAAGATGCATATTCTTTGCGGAACTGTTCAGTCAACACCAGCTGCCCTAATCAGTGTGAAGGAACCTACTGCCATGGTGAGTTAGAGTCTGGAATTTCTTCAGTGAATCTACAAAGCAAAACAGACAGTTGGGGATGCACAAAAACACTTCCAAGGATAACATATAAATACAGCACTGATTTTAAGGGTTACAGATTTTTTTCAGGAACACAAGCGAAAATACAAATTAGTTCAGCTGCAATAGCCACAGACTGAAACTTTTACACATGCTTATTATAAAGCCTTGGTGGTCTATCTGACAGAAGAGAGCTACAGATGTGGACTCCACATTCCTCTGCCTCTCTTAAAACTTCCTGAAACTGAACATCAGCAAGACCAAGCAGCAGTGTCACAAGAATCATCAAGCCAATAACTAAACCTCCAGCACTGCTCAGACCCAACTCTCAGACCTTTAGTCACATGGTAAAAAGAAAGGCTCACTTCATTCATAAGGACCCTTCATGGTTTCTTTTCAGCTACTGTCATCAGGCAGACACTTAAGGGCATCATCTTTGATTAAAAAGTGAACCTACAAAACTCTTTCATTCTCACTGCAGTGTCCATTTAAACAGGGTCAATAGACTATCACTATCATTCAATGCAGCTTTGAACTCTTTTGAATTGTACAAATATGCCACACAGCAATGTGCATTCAGACAACAAACGTCACGGGTGCAGTTCAGCTACATCTGGGGCAAGTAGAACAGAAATCTATTTGCAAAACTATTACTTATAGTGTAACCAAATACACTGACATGTTTATACAGTTTATCCACTGAGAAGCTCTACAGAAAAGCTGTTTGTGTTTGTGTCAGTAACTCCAGAGGTTTAAGGCTTAGAGACAAAATTCTGTCTTCATGCATGGAAATCAGCCTAAACTGTAGTTTGGATCATGAAGCTCCTCACAAGAAAAATGGCTCAAATTTGTATATTATGCAAAACCTACTTTTGCCAAGTAATCCTTGCTTTTTGTAAATCCTTTATATTTCCCTAATCACTTTTCCTTGACCTTGATGGAAAGCATCATGGAATATATAAAGGAAAACTAATTATAACTATTTATAAAGACAGAAAATGCAACTGGTTGTAAGGTTTCAGTCTTGTCTTGTCTGTGTCTGTTTTGTTATCCTTCACCATGTGCTCATGTCTTTGTTTTGCTCTAGCCCCACCTTGTCTGCGCCCTGTTCACCTGTTATTGTTTCCTGTCTCCTCCCTGTCTAGGTGTTCCTAGTTTGGTTCCAGTATATAGTCTCTTGTGTTGTGTCTAGCACTTGGCGGTTATTCAGTTAGTGTTCTAATGTGCAAGTGCTAATGATTCTATTGTTCGTGTTTTGTTTCCTATGGTCAGTCTTAGTCTTTGTTTGTGTATTTAAATAAAAAAGACATTAGTAGAACCTTAAATGCTCACGCTTACTTCCTCCAACAACCCACAATCATTAGTGGTTAGGACGCTGCCTAGGTTCGAGTCCTGGCCCGGGCACTACTGAGGTTCCCTTGAGCAAGGTACCATCCCACTACACTGCTCCCCGGGCGCTGTCGGTAGCTGCCCGCTGCTCCATGTGTGCACG
>JBBPDA010000025.1:15530847-15575571 GCA_037974385.1 Arnoldichthys spilopterus
AGAGAAGAGAAGAGAAGAGAAGAGAAGAGAAGAGAAGAGAAGAGAAGAGAAGAGAAGAGAAGAGAAGAGAAGAGGGACAGTTCACATACCCATGCTCCATCTAAAAATGTGTTAAGAAGTTGGACAAAGTTTATAGAACAATCAGCTCAGGCTGGGCAGTATGAAGATCACATTATTGTGTTGTAAAACTTTACAATATGCTTTTCTGGGCATGCTGTATTGTCAGTACTTAAGGGACACTAAACATTGTGGATATTTTATAGGAAACAAAGAATATTAAGTCGAATATTTAGTAAGCTAGATTTATTGAAGTGCAATGCGTGAAAATGAATTGAAAATAAATTGTGCCCATAGTTTTTGATAGCATTTTTCAAATCTGACATCACTGATCCTTTTTTGCACTTTCCAAGTAATCAGATGTCAGAAAGAATAAATATCATGCCATAATCTGTACTATGAACATTTCTTGAAGTATAAAGATATTGTAGTTTTGCCATATTGCCTATCCCTTATTAATAACTGTATGGCTCATCTTTATTTAGTCTGCATTATTAGATTCAAATAATGTTTTAATAACCCCAACCCAAGGTCTTATTCTTTGGATAAATCAATTTAATGTTATTATGAGATAAATTCACTTTTGTCGATGGTTGGCCACACTGAACAAAGTGCTCTCCAGTTTTTCATTGGACTGAATAAGGTTTTTGCTGGTATTCTGTAAAGCTTGCCAAATGTAGCAATGCTTGCTATAGAAGAACAGATATGTGGGCAGAATGTGAAAGGTGATGTTATTATCAGATAAGTGCATGATGACATTATGCTACACATATGTTTATAAGTTTTATGTGCTGCTTCATCCTGTTCACTCCAACTACAAAGACTCCAGTAACACTGAAATAAACAGTTTTATATGGCATGACATTTAATCCAAACCTCTTCCATTACAAGGTTAACAAAATAAAAACCATTCATGAGCTTATATGTATCTTTCCCTTCAAACCGGAAAGAAATGATCTGGCTCTCTCTCTTGCTTAACAAGAGACCAGCCACACCATCTGTAGCTGCTAAAGAGATATGGCTCGAACATTTGTGTTTTCACGTGATAAGGGCTCGATGCAGTTGGTACCCAATTTGACTGGCTCTGCTGGTCAAACATTAACCAGGCCTGTTGTTTCAAGGCCCTTAAATCCTAGGAAAGGGCAGTGGAAGGACACAGCAGAAAGTGTGCCCAATTCATTGAGAAACAGGCTGGCACACAGCTCTCAGGGAGCTTTTTGCGTGGTTGTGCACTCTGTAAACAGTGCTCAGAGAGTATTGAGAGGTGAATTAGGGTGCCAGACTCATTGGCCTTGTATCCAACTGATTCTATGCATTGCTGGGATCCACTAGCAGTGCATTACAGGGCAGTAAAGTATAAATATTGTTTGTTTTGCTACCATGTCACTGAAGCTATTCAGTTTTATAACTCTTTTCTACATCTCCTCCACCTTCCCTATCACCTTTTCACACCAGGTGGTTCCCTCTCACCTTCTTTACTACTCAGGGCCAAACTAATAACACATGTTTCTGTCCCACACCACACTGAGGTCTTCCAGTTTGGGCCTCTTATTGGCCCAGTAACAGGACATATTTGCATCTTGCTGTAATAGTATGTAAATACAAATCTGTGCTCAGTTTAACACTGTATACTGTCAGTTACAAACAGCATTATAATGTGATTACAGACATGCATGTTGTATACTTTCAAGTCAGCATCTCAAAGATAAAACAAACACAGTCTCGTTTAAAAGGGGATTGTAACATGAATGAATGTACAATACTGCTCTAAGTTCAAGACACAAATGACTCCATTTGCCTCATGACTAACCTCCAGCAGAAGTCACTTAACTATCTTGACTACAGCAACAGCCTAGCAAATATGTCTGTGGCATATTCTACTATGATGCCGGCTGCATCCTGAATTTGTGTGCCCCTCCTAATTGCACCCCCCCCCTAATTGGGATCTATACTCAGAAAATATGTACAAAATAGTTTGAAAAAATTTTTATGAACATTAAAGAGAACATTAATACTTATACTTTATTTTCATTTTAGTTAAACTTACTGACTAGTATATTCTGTCTCTGTACTGTTTGCATATTCTGTTTTTTACAGATTACATCAGCTGCCCCCACACACACACTTCATCAGGTCAATAAACACATAATTTACATTTGAGATACATATAACATAACAAATGGGTGTTTGTCTTGGGTCTGGTATTTGGGTATGGTGCTCTTAACCTCACCTTGTGATGAGGCAGATCTCTCCTGTCATCATCACAGGAAATTCACCATTTTACTTTTATAATTAACTTACGAGGTCAGGATTGTTCCCAGCAGTGGAGCAGAGGAATCAGACATCCAGCATATTCAATCCCCTTAAAGGGCTAATGGGTAACAAATACACTGCCTGGTGCCTTAAACATTTTTGTAAATAGTTTTGAAAAAAAAGTTTTGGCATGAAACTTGAAAAAAAAAGCCTGTATTTGCTTTGTAGATATCAAGACATGAAGACCCCTGCTTCCTCTCACTAACAAAATACAAAAATCTGAGTCTGTAATTTTCTCTTTTAATCTTTTCACATGAATTCCCTCTGAATGGTTTTGTTCACATCTCAACGATTGAATTATACGATAAAAAAAAAAAAAAGAAATGTGGAATTCTTTTTTAAACCTATAAAAAATTTGCAGGAGCCTTATTTTTACAGTACACATCAAATTTTGTCTACTGAGCCATTATAGCTCATTTTTAACAATAGGCACTAAATGAATGGGTACAATCCTTTGGCTTCTCATTCCTCATCATATCCCCCAGCAGGCAGGCTTTGTGATAGGCAGGCTAGCCGCAGAGAGTTTAGCTGGAGCTCTCTACTGCACTAACGAGTCACTACAGTGAGCACTTGTGTCAACAAAGAGGAGGAGCTGAAGAGAAGAAATGTAATCAGACGTAATGGCTCAAACATGTTTGAATTAACTCAGTCTTAAGCTATTGTTCTCCTGACAGATGTTTAGAGAGGATCTGTCATTTACATGAATAGACACACAAGAACTAATCAAAGCACCTTGACATTTTTCCACTAAATATAAAGACCCTAAACTTTAATTCAGAAATCTTCTGATTCCTGCATTAAGTTCAGTGAAAATGAAAAGACGTGTTAGAATGTGTGGGATTTCTGTAATGGCAGAACATTAAGAAAAACTGATCACTCTTCATTCTTACTATGCAATCATCATTCACATTTCTCTACCATTATTTCACTGCAGTGAAAACAGCACATGACAACCAAACTATCTTGGAATAAAGCAATGTCTTTCAAAAGATATAACAGGTATTACAAATGTCATAGAAACTTATGAGAGGTACTGACTAACCCTCTAATGCACTGCAGGCCTGTTTTGGCTGTAGAGCTGCTTTGGATTTTTAATCTAGACATCCGTCTTCCTGAAGTACACATACAGAAGGATCTAATCCCCTTATTCCCTTTGTGTCATGTTGCAGTCTCTAAATGTGCCTGAATTTGTTATGTATACCTCCTCCAGTGTACATGCAGAGTAACACCAAGTTTAAAGTTAAAGGTGTGGCAGGCTTTTTTCAAGGCAGGGCCTAATCTGGTGGATTCACACAGACTTCCCCACACCCAGTTTTTGGACCACTCACTGCACCACACCAAAACAGTATGCATAATCACACTGTGGCCAGGACTGACTGTGTGAGATAGTGCAGGTGTGCATGTGTGTAGAGAATGCCCCAAAGGTCTTACCTTGTCTTCTGAGGTTAGACCAAAAAACAGCCCATCCTTCACTGTCATTGTAGCATGCACATGCATTTTGTGCCTGGCTTGTAAGGCTGGTAGCCAGTATGGGAGATAAGTGTTGTGTTTGCTGTAGATAATTAATGAGCATGTCTCACACATTTCCTCATGTTTTGAGCACTAGGTGCAAAATCCTTTGCAAACAAGAGCAATTGCCAAGTCCCCAAAAGCAATTACTGTACAGACAAAAGTTATTTTAATAACTATCATTACCACTGTTCATTTGTGGTCTACTTTAACATTTCTGTATAAATTAATCACTGAGATTAGGGCTGGGGGATATGTGGAATATACTTGATGTTCGTGGCTATGTTTGATGTAGTAAATGACTACATTGTGAACACTGAGTACAAACTCTAATATAGTTCTTTTAAGCAGCTGGTGTTAATCAGCATCAGAAACAACTTTCTGATCCTGAAAGCTTATGCGCAATTACCTGGTTAAAATAAATACTGTTTTGTTCAGTTTATCTTAGTTGTGATGCCCCCCTTTTTGCATACAAGACAAAAACTGTTCCAACAGAAATCACTAATGAATGTAAACAAGTTTGTTTTAATGCACTAATTTGTCACAGTGACTCCCAGAACCATCATACTGGTGTGATTTGATGTATCCAAAGGGTAAATCCAGCATTTATGTAGGACTTTGGAGAAAAATTCAAAATATCAAAATATATATTATGTATATAGACAGACAGGCAGACAGACAGACAGGCAGACAGACAGACAGGAAGGCAGGCAGGCAGGCAGGCAGACAGACAGGCAGACACCGCAGAAAATTGCCCAGCCCTAGCTGATATATGACCCAAATCATGAAGAGCTTTGAAAACTGTGCATTGTACACATACACTTAATTACAGCCTAATTTCTTCTATTTATTTTAGTTTCTATCAAAAGCCTCCAGTGGGCCTACACGTCTTCTGAGTTTTTATTTGTAATGTTGATTGTGGGAAAAAATGTGTTAAACCTGGTTAAATGTAATTTCTTCTTTGGATACTATTTCAACCTGTGTGTAGAACTCCACTAACATGTGTATATAAAAAATACATTTTAAGCCAAATTTAAATCCTTGAAGTATTGTAAAACAATGTCTCAGACAGTGCGTTCTGAACCAGTTCATGATAAAACCTTGAGATGGAGCATTTGGGGATATTTAAAGGGTTTCGCGTCTGGTTCCTATTACCACTGCTGTGAGGATTTCTGGCCCCTCTGACTGACTTGGTATAAATCTTAACAATTACTTTATGCAGAAATGTTGGGGAAAAAAAAGTTAAAGCTTTTTAATCAGGTCCAAGTTCCAGTTACTCAACAGGCCATCACACAAGAAACATGAAGTAAGCTATGGTGAAAAAACTAAGGAGAGTTACGTGTGAGAAGGATAGAATATAGAAACTGTTGCACATGTAAAAGCATTTTTACATCAGTCCTGTCCTGCTATAGAGCTATGACGTAAGGTGGTTAAGTCATAATTTATAGTACTTTTAAACGTTCTACATCCAGTGATTCTCCTTTACTGTAACAGACTAACCCAAAAAAGAGAAACAACAACAGTCTGACTGTAGAGTTGAAACGTGGGTGAAAACAAACTGAACTCAACTCCTCCCTCCGTGAAGCGGTGGGTCTCACTATATGCGCTTCCGACAGAGGGACTATGGTGGCAGGCTGGTAAAGATGGCTGCTCTCTCTGAGGATGGGAGGTATGGACTAAATTGTGGCCGGAATGTCGACAGGATCACCGTTTTGCACGTAAAACTGACAGAGACGGCCATACGAGCGCTAGAAAGCTACCAAAAATGCAAGGTACGTTGAATGAGAAACGAAAAAGATTAAGTCAGTAAACTTTTCAGCCCTAAGAGAAGGGGTAGCAGTGCCACGCACCAAAATCTTAGCTAAGTCGAAATGACAAATGCTGGGATTTTTTTTAATACTGTGTCAAAAAGAAAGATGCGGCATTGAGCCTAACTGATGTCATTTTTTGGCAACACTAAGGAAGTTTGAGAGAAAAGCTGCATATGTGGGTTTGGAAAGTCCAGCAAATGTCGCGCTAAGTCAACACTAAATTGCCAGATCTGCAATCCTCAGATTAGCGAGCTGCCTCGTATTAGTAGTTGGTAGCTATATGGAATTCGTATTTTTTCTAGCTACTTTAACAGTGATCTATATCGCCAACATAGGCTAAATAACTTTGTCAGCTGCTTTAATAAGTAACTAGTTTGCTAGCTAGCTGACAATATCTCTCACTACAGAGCCAGCTAGCGTCGAGATCCACGTTAGATGCTAACTCCAGTTCTTGTAAATGTAATCAAATTGAATTGCATATACGAAAGTGTCAGGTAAATGAAAGCGTGAAGTGTTATTTATAGTCCGTTAGTTTGGGAAATATTTGCGTGATACTCTGAGCTCGTAGCCAGTTTCGAGCTAGCCTCGGTCGAGGAAATGCAGCTAGCTTGCGTTAGCTAGCTAAGTTCCCGAAAACTAAACCACCTAATACAGTTGTACCTCTGTAATAGCTGCCGGGGTATGTGTTTGTGCCGATATTTGCGGTCTTCGTGGTGGTTTGCGCACAAATATCCATGTTTCTAAATATAAAGGCGAAGCTTGAGCTTGGCTGCTGTCCAACTTCACTTTATTCTCCCAACTTGGCAACTGATAGCTTAGCTTAGCTACCCCTAAACGAGATGCTAACTAGCTTATCCTGGTTACCTGCCCGACGAAATAAATCAATTCCACTTGACTTTGGTAGCTTGACACTATGTGGACTTATTTGGTTTTAACAGGTAAAATGTAACTGAGTTTGTTTCTTTCCGAGATTGACTGTTTCATCATTTTTAGAGTAGGTTAAGTAGTTAGCCAACGCTAGCTGACTAGCTTAGTAATACGTGAGAGGCTAAATCGGTTTGATCTGTTAACATCATTTAAACCAATTACTTTATATCTGTAAGCGTTTAAACGATACCTGTGTGGCACTACTATCTACAAAGTTGGTGATTGTGGGGTGTAACGCCGTTAGTAGTAATGTTCGAGCCCATATAAAAGCCGTGCGCGTTGGGAAAGTTGGAGAGTTGGAGTTCCTTTATTGATTCCCGATGGGGGAAATCAGGTGCCACAGAAGCACACGGTGAACACGGGGTGCACGTATAAAGACGGCACAAAAGTCGCCACTGTCTTGTCGATTATTGTGGCTGGTCTGTTCAGATGACGAGCAAAGCTAGCGGGACGTTAGTCGGGTAGCATGATCAAAATCGGACGTGCGAAACAAAGTTTATGTGAACCCGTTCTCGCCATTTCTGCGTTCAATAGCCAGCACAATGCATGGACGCCAGCTTAACGGGGGAGAAATTAGGTGGCCTCAATGAAGAGCTGCATTGTCTGGATTTTTAAAGCGCTACACTGGTCAAAGTGCTTACGAGGCACTGTTTGACTTAAAGCTACAGCAGACCTATTCTAAAAAACACTGCGCCCGAGTTCAGCCAGCGAGAACTGTCACTGGAGCCTGAAACACCCGAGCCCCTGATTTGTATAGATTCACTGTTCAGGACAAACTGACGTCTGCTAAGTCCACACACACAGAAAAGATGTGCTAATTTGTTCTTTAGCAGTCGATGTAACATGTGCACTTCTTTTTTAGCAACCTAATGAACTTTAGCTGGGTTCAGATGCCCACAGTTTCTGTAAATCCCAAACCCTCAGTTAGGATGGCTTTAAATTTGACTATGCCATTTGGCAGCTGTGGTTTTGAGCTGCTGTTATGGCATGTAGTCTGTTTTTTTAATGAGCTGTAGCTTGGCCTCACCATGCTTTTCTCAGATTCCAAAAAAGTTTACAGTATCCCACCGAGGCCAGCCAGTTGAACAAGGCCTTGGTTGTCAAACTAAACACTCAGCGCTTAGTTAGTTGACTGAGGTTTGCTTACCTTTTAAACACTCTCTATGGTGAGTTGGGTTTAAACACTAAATATGACAGAGTTCACAAGAGCAGGTTAAACATCTACTAAAGGTAAATTGAGAGCATTGAAAATACTCTTGTGTATGGTAAAAAATTGAGTAGCTTCTGAGTGTGGTACTGCTACGTCCTGTCTCATGATGTGGAAGCAGGAGGTGTTTGATATAAATTGGCAGGGTTGCGTATTGAGCTGGCGGCCAGCTTAGTTTGCTGTGAATGTGCGTTGGAATGTGTGCATTCCTTTTGGAAGGGATATGTGGCACGTACTCCCTAGTAGCCTATGTTTAACTTGCACCTAGCTCTCTGTTTGGTAAAGTGGTATTTAGCAAAGCATGATATATGAATCGTGTTAGGATCATTGGATAATTGCTTTAAAAATGTCAGCATCTGACCCATTCTTAGGATTGACCATTTAGTCTAACTGATGTTTGATGACATCAGAGGAACAGGATTTAGCCATTTATTCCCATGTCAGCGCATGCTTTACCCTAAATTTACTATGATAAGTAGCCTTAAAACATGAAAATGACATTGATTTAAATATAAATGATAACAGTATGAAATAATAGACTTGTAGGTGATGTTTACATATAGTTTTATAACTAATATAAATAATGTATTTTTGTCGTTTTGAGAGCGAGAAGCTAAAATTTGGGCCTGAATGCTGGCCTTTATGGTTTAAGGGGTTAATGGTATTGTACATTTCCTGATTCTAATTCTGACTAATGTATTCTCGTGTTTACAAGAGTTCTCAGAGTGCTATGGGTTCTGCCTCCTCTCTTTTACTGCTTCCTTCCAATGTAGAGCATTTGTTAATCATTATTAACCTCTCTGGCAGTGTGGCAAAATGACCAGAACTAAGGGGCAGCTTCAGTTAACAAGTGCTGAGTTGGACCCCAGCTGCCTTGTTTTCATGATAGCGCTATATTCCTATAAGAATTTTTGGTCCATTTTCAGCTGCAAACATGTGCAAAAGAGAGAGGGATTTCATTAATAAATGCTAGGCTGCCTAGCTCGTTAAAGAGCCAGGTTATGGTTATGGCTGAGGTTGCAGGTCTTTGCTGCTTGTATGTCTATGTCTTATGTAGTGATCTAGAAGTCATGAGTGAGCAGTCTGGTTCTCCCTGCTGCTCTGTAATGTGATCAGCACTGTGTGGAAGTGTGTGGAGTATGAGTGTGTTTGGGGGTTGGGGAATGTGAAACTGATCTGGTTGTACAAGCCTCTGCAGAGAAAAAGGCTCCGTACCGTCATTTGAATATAACCAAAGGCATTTGCTAAAGGCGTTTGTATATAAGATGGAGATAAAAGGGGAGAAAGAAGTATTTGATTGAAGTTACTGCCTGGCTGATTTCAAGGTCCTTCATGCTTTTCCAACAGTTAAAAAAAAGGCAGAAGAAATGGTATACTGAACCCTTCTAAGTTCTGTAGGTGTTTAACCTTTGACAGGTTGAAGTGTTTAAATGCAGTTCTGGTGTTGCAATCAAGTTAAAAATAGCCTCTTGTTTATTTTGCTCCAAAGCAATGGAAACTTCATGGTTCAGTTTAGAGACTGTTCCAAATTATAGCAGTTTGGTGCATGTAGTGAATAGGCCTTGTGTTTTAAACTGTATTAGTGCTGTACAACTAGTCATCTAGACTGATAGCCAGATCTTAATTTTTATTTAATCATGAAAGACTGTGGTCATTTCATCTGGGATTCAGCCTATATTCACTGCACAACCATATATTCCTAGAGACCTTTTAGACAGTTCCAAGTCCCACTTCCGATCATTCATGGATTTTTATTGGAGCTGTTGAGTGGCCTTCACAAGTGTTGCTGTGCACACACAGCATTATTCTTAAATAGGTCTACTACATGTATGTGTAGTTCATTGATTGAACGATCAGTCAGACTTTAGTGGTTACATTTTTGAAGGAAAAGTCACTATGATCTCTTATGAGATCAAAGTATGTCAAGATTTGACTGGAAAACTCTTTAGTGTGAAATTTGTTTTAAATATTTGAGGGCAGCGTTGGTCATACTCTAACCTATTTTTAACCATAGTTCTGGAATCCCAATGTAAAATAGTTCACTAGGCCTAATCTTCCTTCTCTCTTTAGTCTATTAAACCTGCACATGAGGCAGTTTGTGTGACTTAACTTGGAGGTTATGTCTGTTTTTGGTTAACTAACTGTTACATTTTGTTTTTATTTCCTTTTTCTCTTTTTTTCTTCACAGAATGTACCGTCCTCATGGCCAACAATACACTTCCAAGGACTTCAAGGGGTAGGTGTATGTATGAGGCCAAAAAGTGCACTTCAGACTAAGGAAAAACTGACAACAGAGTTGCTACAACTACAACTCCGTTTATGTCCATGGCTGAACTAGTCTTTAGATTGTGGTGGTCCTGGTCTTAAGTAGAATTTTTTTGACTTGAGGGTCTATTCTAAGGCTTACCAGCTCTCACTGTTTGTCTGTAAAAATGGCTGGTTAACCTCTGACCTCATACACCATGCAAGAGTTTAGCTCTACTGAAGCTATTAATAATGCCCTCTGGATATGCAGCTTAGCTCAGACTCTTGTCCATTCTTGCTCTTTTCTGCTGTCAAATTTCTCCCATATTTGATCGCCGGCATTGCAATATCAATTTCAGAATTTCAAGCAGTATTGTTCTGGTTGGCTAGATATATTAGCTACTGAGTACTTTGTTAGTTAGATGCCTCTTATGTTCAGAAAACCAGTTTGGGTGCACACATTCTGTTTAAAATTACTTCAGGGTCTGAATTGTAACACTTAATGTGTGTGGTTTTGTGAACATTGCCTGTTGGATTTATTCTTCCATGTTTGCGACCCTGCAGCGCATTAAGATTCCAAAGACTGATATTGCGGATGGATCTCATACCTTTGATTTTTACCTGTCAAACGTTGGCAAGGACAATCCTCAGGGAAGCTTTGAGTGCATCCAACAGCATGTCACCAGGTAAGAAGTGATCTGGGCTTTTTGTGTCCAAGTGAAATGTAGTGCTCTATTCATATTTAAGACATTGTTCTAAGTGTTTTTGCTCAAACTGTTTCTTCCATCTCTAGCTCTGGGGCCTCCCAGTTGTCATCTTTGGGGACGGTTCAGGACAAAATCACAGTGTGTGCCACCAACGACTCTTATCAGGTGACCAGAGAACGTATGACGCAGGCTGAAGAGGACACGCGCAAGAGGGGCACCAAAGTCATCAAACCTGGGGGGCCGTTCAGAGGCAAGTAGCTCTGTTTGACCTAGCACCATTTACCTGCAGATTGCATGCATAACCAGTGAAAATAAAACAACTGCCAGGGAGTAATAATGTGGATTAGGGTCAGGGAAGGAAGAAAATAAGAGTTAATCCATGTAATCTGGATTGACGTCGCCTGATATGTCTTATGGACTACGGCATAGTCACCGGTGTTTTCTAGCTCTATAAAAATGTCTTGTTCAGAATTTGAATCGAACGTTGGCCTGTTAGCCAGAGACACCTGTTTCCCACCCAGAGACAAAAGTAATTTGTGAAAGTAGCAATTTTGCATTCAGGTTTTCTGTTTTCTTTTTTGGTTTCGTTTATGCCATGCTCACCGTTGGATCTAAGCTACACAGATTTCTTAGTAACAGAAGTGAATCAGTAGCAAATCCAAAACGGTGCCTACTCCACTTGCATATCACTTTAAAACAAAGTGTCATGGTGGTAGGAAAGTGCTTCTGTATAAAGAGGTTTTGGTAGTTTTGTGTGAAACTAAAGGCTCACTGAGCTCATTTCTTCCAAATGCCTCAGCAGAAGGCCCCCCACCCCCTTCTGAAAACTGCAGGGTGTTCTGCTGTAAACTAGAAAAGTCAGTTTCACTGGCTCTGTGTTTTCTGAAGTTCTTTTTGGGGGTTGGGGGTCTTGCATTGAGCAGTCAAGTAAATTGGATTTCTTCTTTAGATTCTCTAAAATGATATGGGGAGCAAAAACCGTGAGCTGTAAGAACAGAATTTGGAAAGGCGTAGTATGTCCACTGCTACTTGTGTACATAATACACAATATGACCCATATAGGCCTCATAGTGACACTGCATCAGACTGATACAGCTATTTGCATTTGTTTCTAGAACTCCTGTAAAGCTCTGGGACAAAATTCTTGAACTATGAAGCGCCACCTGTAAAAATATAAGGAATAAGCTACTTTTGCCAGATTTTCTTTCTTTCTTTCTTTCTTTCTTTCTTTCTTTCTTTCTTTCTTTTTTGCCAGTGGTCTATTGGAACACAAACGCCAAACGGTCACAGGATAGCCAAACTGGAAAGATCTACTTTTTCATTAGTGTACGCTGTAGATTTGGCAACATGATCTCACTAACGCATCAGACTGCTCACTGAGGAAATGCATTATGGTTGCACTCATTATATATTTTTTGGGTATGTTTCAGTCTTTTTTTGGGAAATATGTATGTGTACTGAGCTAAGGAAGCAAGCTTTATATTTTATCCAGACACATGGATGACGTCAAAATTAATTTTTGAAAATAAAATGTTTGATTGTTCATTCATTGGTACAAAAATACAGTTAAACATTCAACAACTGTGTATGAACGTGTTGCACATTTTCCTTAGAAAAGAGAGTTCTCATTTTTTAAAGAGCTTTTTAAAATTGTCATGATCCGAAAATGTGTGAAGAAATATCATCGCATCTTGAACACTTCTCCTTACCTGGCCCAGGAGGCAGCTTGTGTTAATGACGATGCATCCTAACCCCCTCTGAGTCTTTTTCATCCCAGATTAACTTCAAAGGGAAGAAGTGTGGCACTCTCAGCATAGCTAATTATGATCATCCTACTCCTCAAACAAAGCTGCTTCTGGGTTTTTTTGTTTTTGTTTTTTTTTCCTGTAGACCCTTTTCTCAGCTTTTTCTCCATTTAAACACCATTTGTGCAGGTAAAACGGTCCAGATCCGAAAGCCAGCGCCGTCCGCTCCTGACCCGGTACCGGAGCGGAAACGATCCACACCTATGAACCCAGCCAACACTATCCGCAAGTGCCTTACCAGCAACCCAGTGTCTCAGAGGCCGTACCGAGACCGCATCGTCCACCTGCTGGCGCTGCGATCCTACAAGAAGCTGGAGGTTTTAGCCAGGTTGCAGCGAGACGGGATTAGCCAGAAAGACCGCAACTCGCTGGGAAGCACCTTGCAGCAGGTAAACACAGGACACTAGAGAGAAGGCTGCAAGAGTTACATGACCAAGCCCAACTGATATAAAAATTGTCACCAGTACAGGGGAGAAAATGTCTGTAGGCTATAAAAAAAGACAATTATACAGTCATAAATTAGACTCCCGTCTTAACACTACTTTGACGGACATGATTTAGTTTCAGTTGTTAATCAACAACTGTTTAATTTAGTTCATAATTGTAACAATAAATTTTTCATTCACTGTTTTGCAATTTTGCTGCTGCTACACTTATACCAGAATGTCATGGCATAGCTATACATAATTTATTGAACTGAACAGTCAGTTACTCTAATTGTCTTGAAGTTCACATGTTTAATTTAATTGAATAGTGTTTTGTTGAAATTTGCCAGATTAACCTGTGTCGCTGTAGTAAAAATAACTATAAATGACTGTTGGTAGCTTTTCTAACTACTGCTATCTTCTAAGTGCATGAAATTAACATGCTTTAAAGTTTTTTTTCCCACATTACAGGTACTACAATTTAATAAGTGAAGTGACTGTCATTGTGAACACACTCAGGCACCACAACGAAATGTGACCTCTGCATTTAATCCATCACACGTGCACACGTGGAGCAGCGGGCAGCTACCAACAGAGCCCGGGGAGCAGTGTAGTGGCATGGTACCTTGCTCAAGGGTACCTCAGTAGTGCCCGGGCTGGGACTCAAACCTGCGACCTTCCGGTCCCAAAGGCAGTGTCCTAACCACTAGGCCACCACTGCCCAAGTAATAAAAACTTGCACTGATCAGCAACAATATTAAAATTACTAATGGGTGAAGTAGATCCCATTGATTCTCATTACAGTGTTACCTGTCACAGAGTAGCATATTTTGGGAAGCAAGTGAACAGTCAGTTTTTGAAGTTGCTGTGCTGGATGCAGGAGAAAATGGGTGTAAGGATCTGAGCCACTTTGACAAGGGCCAAGTTGTGATGGCAAGGTGACTAGGTCAAAGCATCTCCAAAACAGCAGGTCTTGTGAGAGATTCCTGGTATGCAGTGACCAGTACCTACCAATATTTTTTCAAGGAAGGAAAACCAGCAACAGGATATTGAGTCCCCAAGGCTCACTGATGTGCTCGGGAAGCGAAGGCACACACACACAGCACCACTGTCTGGGCCGAGCTGTTTTGGTGGCATGAGGGAGATCTACACAACATTAGGCATTGTTTTTAATGTTATGGCTGATCAGTGTAAATCTTTGGCAGGATTTTAGCAGGTATCAGTACTTTAACCTTTTATTTTGTGGAATCTTAGTCCTGTTTCATTGGTGAGACCCTTTCATTTGTGCCTTAGAAGATGATGTGGGGAATATTAAAGCGGCAAGCAGAGATGAAAGGGGGCTGCAGGGGATTGAGGCAGAGCAGGAGACATGAGGCAGAGATTTGCCAAGTAGGAAAAAAAGCTCAGTTTGTGATGAGGTGTACCTTGTAAAAGGTGTGAAGTGAAAAGAGATGACTGAATCTCAAACAGACTCCGCTCTCCCTCTGGAGCTTCTCTAGCTGTGAGAATGCCCCAGCCCTACAGACCTGCAATGTTGATGCTTATCCAGCCCAGTAAGAAAAGGGCATGTGGCTGGAGAGTCACTGTTGTGCGCTGAAAACAGTGCAGAAAAAGAACCAGACCGCACATACTTCACTGCTTAAAAGGCAGAATGGTCAGGTGATGACTGTTAGATCTTTAGACCAGATTTGAGTAGGAGCCCCCATAGCTCAAAGAAAAGCACTACAGTCTGTGGAATCTTTGTGTTTATTTAAGTATGAAATCTAACTATAAAATGTAATTTAACCAAAAGTAGACTGGCATCCTCACACAAAGACCTGCTTTTACCTGGGGTGGATATAAGGCTTCAGTTATATTAGCATTATACATTTAAGGACAAAAAAAATGTTCCACTCTTTTCTGAAATAGTAAGATCTTGAAACTGCATGTAAACATTGCTAGTTTTTAAACATATCATTCACTCTCAAGGTCATACAGTCCACATATGGACACACAACTACAAGAACAGCCTGGTTTGCACTCCCTTTACAGTATTACAGAAAGCCAAGCTTTTACACCTGTTCACATACTCCGTTTAAACCAGTTTAACTCTGCAAATTTACACAAGTTTTTTTTTTATTAAAACACAATACAGAGCAACAAAAATGCCTGCTCAAGTTTATGGTATGAAATAAGGTTGATAATGTGAAAATGAATTCCCTCTTGCCACACCAAAAGCAGAAGTGGACCTATATGGATATGGAACTTTTAAAAACAGTGCATTTGTACACTCCTGCAACTGTGCAGCATAACACATAACTTACAGCCCATCATCAGCAAGGTTGTATTACTTTGCAAAATTATCAATGGAGTGAATTTAAGTGAATGGATTAGGTGTTTTTGATGTTCTTACAACACAAATGAACTGAATTTGATAGAGTTGGGGGGGGACCCCAACAAGTGTGTCTTTCAGTTCCTGCCACTGGTTTCGGTAGAGAGAACTACAAGTATCAAGGGTACTCGTCCAGGGCAGATTATGTGCCACTTGCAAGTGACCAAGAAATGATTTTTGATAAGAGAAAAGCCAGGACTTTCTTCTTGTTTGAGATAAATAAATGAGAGGGAGAAGAGTATTTGCAGATGTCCCTTTACTACAGAATGCTATACAAAAGGAGAGGTTACTTTATATATGCATTTGCCTTGTCTCTGGACTTCCTTATTTAGCATTTGCGTACATAAGCATGTGTACACATTTGATAGTCTCATCAACTATTTAACTTTGTATTGTTTCGTTTTGTTTTACGCCGGGAGATGAAGAGTAATTTCAAATGACTAAGACTAATTATAAACCTCTTATTTTTTATTAAGTGTAGTAGTCTGCGTAGTTTTATCATGGATGTAATGAAAGACCAGTGTTGCTCATAAAATGAAACACACAGGGGGTTGAATAGTTTTTTTTTTTGTTGTTGTTTTTTTTAAGCCAAAGAAATCTGAATACAGATTTGCTCCATTAACATTTCCCAAAAAAGTCCATTCAATCCTTTTCTCAAGCAAGCACAAATCCAGATCTAGCTCACAGCTTAGACCTGACAGTTCTTAAAGGGAAATGATTAAATGAGTAAAATGATTAAAAGTGTAGTAGTATTAATTTAGAAGCTGGTAATTGACTCTGGTTGTTCTGTTGAAAAAGGCCTAAGCCATTTTCACCCATAAGTTATAGTTTGTGATGTCTTTGGATTGCCAGGGCTCTCCATTAGCTGGGCAATAAAAAAAAGTGCAAGGCTGTTCAAAATGCACTTTAGAGCAATTCTCGAGCAATTGAACAACTCATTTAATAAATAAGCAAGCAATCCAACATGTACTGTTCCAGTATTTAAAAACCCAACCCAGTTGTTTTGATGCCATTTCTCCTGCCTGCTGCCTGTAGATAGCTACAGACCATGTTACAAATCTGGTGGAAAACGCCTACTTACCAATATGGCTTATCTTAAACTCGCTGTGGGCAGTTTAGGGAAGGTCTAATAATTCTCTTTTAATTGCAAAATGCTTTCTGTTTTTTTTTCAGGTTGCCAATCTTAATCCAAAGGATAACTCGTACTCACTAAAAGAGTTCATCTACCGTGAGGTCCAGAGGGACTGGCCAGGATACTCTGAGGATGAGCGGATTCAGCTGGACAGGATCCTGGCTCGGTAAGCATCATTTACACTGGCAGTAGGCAGACCGATGAAAACGACACTTCACAGAGGACTGGGACTGAAGAGCCAGCAGTACAGAGCTGATGAGGTAGAGGTAGTTTCTGGCAGAAGTTGAGTCTCTTTTGTGTCTGTTGCAGTAAACTGGGCCTGCCTGCAGATTCACTCTCATCCAGCAGTTCTCCCAAAGAACCAACATCACCACAGGTATAAAAAAAAAAAAAAAAAAAAACCCAAAATCCCTAATAAATGAACTCTACAAACAAATGAAAATGAGGTAATTAAGGATGTTAAAGGAAACGCATACGCAGTGGGGCTTGAAAATTTGTAAACTCTTTACAATTTTGTGTATATCTGCCTAAATATAACCGACATCAGTTGTAAAATACATGAAGAGAGCCCAATTGAACACATGAACCAATTTATTTTTGGAAAAAGTAGTACATGTCTTTAGCTTTGCATTTTACATAGCTTTACTTTCAGTACCTGTGCAGCAATAACTTCACATGAATGATTCCTCACAACTGTTAAGTCTTGCATATTAGCTTGGAGGAATTTTGTTCTATTCCTTCTAGCAGAAGCTTCAACTCTGGGATCTGTTTTGGTTTCCTCATATGAACTTCTTGCTTCAGATCTTCCCACAACATTTGTTGGGTAAAGGTCGGGACTTTAACTTGACCGTTCCAAACAGTACCTTTATTTTTCTTTAAACATGTGGGCTTAAGGCCATTGTCTTGCTGTATGTCCCACTTTCTCTTGACCTTCTGTTCCGAGATATCCTGACGTTTTCCTTTAGATTTCTCTGGTATAATTAAATGCCCTGGCTCAGAGGCAGCTAAACAGGAACAAAACATGATCTTACCGCTATATTTCACAAATGGAAACATTCTTTATGCTGGATTGCA
Source organism: Arnoldichthys spilopterus (assembly GCA_037974385.1). Lineage (NCBI taxonomy): Eukaryota > Metazoa > Chordata > Actinopteri > Characiformes > Lepidarchidae > Arnoldichthys > Arnoldichthys spilopterus. The sequence continues at coordinate 15,548,430 of JBBPDA010000025.1, forward strand.
GTGCTTTACTTTCTCCAGACATTGTGCTTTTCATTTAAACCAAAAAGTTCTATGTTCTTTGGCCTCATCTGTCCTCAGAACATTTTTCTGATAAACTTCTGGCCTGTCCATGTGACCTTTAGCAAACTGTACATTGGCAGAGATGTTCTTTTGGAAGAGCCATGCCTTTCTCTTTGCAGCCCTGCCATGCACAACATTATTGTTCGGTTCTCTTGTGGTGGACTCACTAAAATTTAACATTGTCCACTGTAAGTAAAACTGGGTGCCCATTCTTGCCTGATTGTCATCCCATTAATTAGAAGCACCTGAAAATTATTTAACACTACATTACACTTTTGTCTTGTAATTGGGTTGTTTATTTAATTTTAGGTCATATTTATGCATAAATATAGAATATTCTAAAGGGTTCATAGACCTTTAAAGCACCTCTGTACATGCTTTTAATGGAGGAGATTGATTGCATTAGAGGTGACTATCTTTTGCCAGTATGTAATATTCTGTATAATGGGGTAAATGAATCACTACTATTTTGAGGTACACCGATCAAGAGGTACAATAAATTGATTTCTTTACTCGGCAGATTCAGAGATTTTCAGACAGAAATTCAGCCCAATTCTCATGCTGTGTGCTTACATAAAACAAACATGTGTACCAGTGTCTTGTATTAGTCACTTAGTTAAGGTAGTTAAAATTATACCTTTCATTTTTACATGAAGAATATTTGCCCATTTGAATAACATGGATTTAGTTTTCGCTCTTCATTGCAACCAATAACTTGGTGGCCCATTTGTCCCTGTACTTGACACTGCAGGCATAGGAATGTCTGTTCTGAAATTCAGTGAATAGTAGTTAACATTACTGCCTCACACACTAAATAGTTGATTCTCCATCTAGGCATAAACTCTACAGGGCAAGACTCCTAATGCTGCATTCTTCTACTTTTCTACTGCACTCTTGATAAAACGCAAATGTTTTCAATGTTTGTCAGTGTGATTTAGCCTGTTAAACTTTTCTTTTGCTCCCTGCACTATATAAAGATATGAGATTGATTGAGAACTTTCAATACAAAGTAAACTTTTGCTATTGTGATTGCTATTGACTTACAACCTAATGTTGTTCTTTTGTCGTCATCCCAGAAATGGTGGATCACTACTTCCATTTTCTTTTTACTAATTCAACACTTTCTTTTCTCCTTGTTTAGAAGCGCCAGCCTGAGGGTGACTTTATTGACCCTCTAATGCCCAAGAAGCCACGCATCTCTCACCTCAGTAACCGAGGGCCTCCCAGCTCATCAGAGCGCTGCACCCCTTCAAATGTTGAGGAGAAGAGATCTGCACCGCCGGTCACTGCAGCCTGCCCAGGTCCCTCCTCCCAGCCACCTGTCTCTCACCCCCCTTCTGGTTCCAACTCCAACTCCCCAAGCACGCCCGAGGGCCGTGGGACTCAGGACCTACCCCTGGACCAGAGTTCCACGTGTGGGGAGGAAACCGAACGCTTTGCCGCCCGCACCCTCATGCCCAGCCCTTCCAGCCACCCAGCCCTCACCTCCTCCTCATCCGTCTCCAGCTCCTCTGTTCTCCCTGCCTCTGCTATGTCCCCAGCAGCCAGCAGTAGCAAAAAGCCCAAAAAGAAGTCCAAAAAGCACAAAGATAAGGAGAGGGAGTGGGAAAAGGATAGAGGGAAACACAGAGCAAGCCAGCCTGACCATGACGAACGGCCCAGGAAGAGACACCGCACTGAGGCAGAGGAGAAGGGTGTGCCAGCCACCATTCACAGCCCTGCTTCAGATGTAGAACCACGCAGTGAAGGTGGGTGTTTAATAGACCAAAGCCATGTATACATGTGGCAGTGCCATGCATAGTTTAGGATGTTTTTATATGAACTAGAACCAAAAAGCACTTATCTAGTCCACAATCAAAGCAAGTAAATAAACGTCAAAACATTTGTTTTGGCAGATTTGGATTAGTTTGTTCTATCTAGGCTTCCACTGCTTCAAGTGTGTGTGTATATATATACATATATACACATTTAGTGGGCAGTGGTGGTGCAACGGTTCAGGAGTTGCCCTGTGTCCTGAAGGTTGTTGATTTAAATCCCAGACCGATATAAGAACCACTGCGGTACCTGGGAGCAAGGTAGCTTCCCCAAGCACTGCTCGCCAGGCGCTGCCCATATCCGCTACCCACTGCTCCTACACAGATGGGCTAAATGGAGAGGTCACATTTCATTGTGGTGTGTGTGCTCTACTGTGGTGACAAATAATCACTCACTTCTTTTGACTGCACAAATCTGTATGAAGAATTTGAACGTAAACCTAAACTATTCATTCTATAATTGCCAATCCAGAGATCAGGAAGCTGTGCTTGTGCAAGAACTGTATCAGAATTTGTCTTTGCATGTCCCAGAAAAAGTTGTGAATCTGTTTAAGATAACTTTGTTTGAAATGTGAACACTATATGAACCAAATTGGCACCCTCAAAGTGAAAAGAGACCGACCATCTCCGGGGCCATGGTACACACAAGGGTTTGCAATGCAACTTTCTCGTTCATGACTCTCGATCATGACTTACAGCAACCAGACAAGGGTTTGTTTTAATTAAACCTAGCACACTCTTAGATACTGCTTTTGTTTTGTTCTTGTTTTGAACCTTGAACCTTCAGGAGTGTTCTGGTTTACATTGTTCGTTTAAGGAGTAGAAAAAGACATGTGTCCTATTGAGAAGCCTTATTTGTCATAACTTTTCTGTCTCTATCTGTAGACAGAACAAGCAAATCTGACTTCACTGAACTTTCAACGCCAGTGATCCCCGATTACATAGCGTGAGTATACTTTCTGTAGATGGTTGGTTTTTTTTTATAGATCAAAGTGCTCACACAATCTTGCTTTTGGAAGCTGTTCAACCTCCCCTCCAGCCTCTGTAGATTTTTAATTTTCTTTAATGTCTAATGTTTTTTAATGGCTAATCTGTTGAATACATGTTTATTTTTTTTCTGCAGTAAGTACACTGCGGTGGTGTCTATGGACCAGAGGCAGCGCTACAAGGATGACTTTAATGCGGAGTATGATGAGTATCGTGTCCTTCACGCTCGTGTGGAGAGCATAACACGACGCTTTACCCATCTAGATTCTCAGTGTAGACGCCTCCTACCTGGAACCAAAGAGTATCAGGTCCGTGCACAATCGTACCACAAACTAAAGCCTTAAAGCTCTGTAATGGAGCCTTGTCTTCTTTTTATATATAATGCAATGCAGTGTGGCTATAAGCAGGAATGAAAAATACTTAAAGATTGTCCCTTTGCAACAGTAAGTTATGGGAATGCAAATTAAGTGGCCTAGATAGCATATATAATCTCCTTAAATAATGTCAGCTGTCTTCCTTGTGTAGGAGGTGCATGAAGAGGTGCTGCAAGAATACAAGAAAGTGAAACTAGTAAGTTCAGATCACTCCTGATCAAATGTAGACACAAAACACTGCCTCTGCTCTTATGGTTTATATTATTTAAAAGAATTTGATCGTTATTATCTTTGTGCCTGTGTATCTGCCTACAGCACAACCCCACCTACCATGAGGAGAAGCAACGCTGTGAATATCTGCACAACAAGTTGGCCCACATCAAGAGGCTCATTGCTGACTTTGACCAGCGGAGGGCACAATCCTGGGTTTAGGTGGTGGGGCTGAGGCAAAACCCTGCAGCCAATCAAAGCTCTCTGAAGCATAAAGACCACAGCCAGAGGAAGCAAGGGGATCAAACAGCCTTTTTTTTTCTCTTCCCTATTTATTCTTCCTAAACATCCCCTCTGATGTTCCCCATTCCCTTTCATCGTGTTTTACATGTCTACATTTTGTTCCTAGTCCCCTTTTCCTTCCTCTCGTCCCTTCTATTTTTTCCTCCCCCCCCCCCCCTGAAGCGTTGTTCCTCCTGACCACTGCCTCTGAAGGGAGCCACTCTTCCTGTTAGTGATGTCATGCATGTCCAGGAGGATATCGCTTACTATTGCTTGCTTTTTTTTTCTCTTGAAGGACTATAAAAAGACAAAAAACAACAAAAGCAAATTAAACATTTTTCAAAGCAAAGAAAATATTATATCTATAGCTACCTGTATTTAAAAGACCGAAAAAGGAAGATCTATTTATTTTGAATGGAAGGACGAGATGTAAGATTGAGTCCACAGATGATTATAAGGTTAGATTCCTTTTTTCTGGATGCAATGCAATACCGGGGGCCTTATATACAGTATGTATTAGACTTCCTGAAGCCTTTTGCACAGGGGCGGCTGAGCCAGCGCGTGTTAGAAGAGGGAGAAAGGGCTGCAGGGAGCATATGGATCCAGGAGCCATGAACTTCCCTTTCTGCCGGGACCCTGCTTTCAGCAGTATTCTTGCTCACCGTGCAAATGGTGCCTTAATGTGTTAGTTTACACAAGCAGCAATGTGGAGTCTGATAGGCTCCTGGGGCAGCAGGGAGAAATGACCGGTCACACGCACAACTGTGGAAGGTGTGTGTGTGTGGGGGGTGCATACGAACATATGCGCTCATGTTGGAAGAGAGAAAGCAATATATTGAGGGATCGTCAGTGTTTATTTTTGAGACCGTGTGAGTAAGAGCGGTCAGGCAGAAAGAAGTGTGAATGTGTGAAAGAGTCCTGTTGAATTTTCTTTTCTGTGCGTACGTATGGGGGGAGGGTGGGTGTCATGGGTGGGCATATGATAAAATGAGTGGGTAGGGATGTGGATTAGGAGAACGTAAAAAAGGAAAACAAACAAAAAAAAAAAATAGAAAATAAAAACCAAAAAAAGCTGCTATAGTCTTTGGACAGCCAGAGCACTCAGGATCAACCTGGCTAGTGTTACATGTTCTTAATTTGAAAGAGTGGAAGGATGGAGAATGGCTAGAGTGCTTTCTCTCTACAGCACCAAATACAAGGTACTGTTAGAGACACTATCACCAACAGACAGACCTACTATGATTTTCAAACGTGTCCTCTTTAATATTCCATGAGTTTCAAAGCAGGGTTATTTATGACTTCTGAATAGATTTTTTTTTTTAATTAAAGAGGAAGGAAAATCGCTGATTTATGTTAAACAAATGGATGGAAAACGATGGATGGAAGTGATCAAACATGCAAAAGTCTTTTATTTTCATGGCATAAATAGTGAAGAGATGCTTAACGTTTAAGGGAAACATTGTGTTTACAAAACCTGTGTGTTCGAATGTTTTGCCAAAAGGAAATCAGCTTGTTTTGATTTGGAATAAACTACGTAGACTATTGGTTTAGCTTGTTTCTGTCAGACATCACACAGTTTTAGCTTTCTTCAAGAAAATAATATCCTAAATCACTTCTGTTCCATTCTTAATATAATCTCAAAAGAAAAATCATCCAGATGTGGATTGACGATTGTCTTTGAATGTTTTAGCTCCCTGTGATGCAGTCTAGTCCCAATTTAATCTTATTCCTTTTTCCAGTACTATCTCCTACACTACTAATAGCTGGAGGAAAGAAAGTACGTGGGTCACACATCCTGTTTTAAAGGGATATTCCAGCATTTTTTTCAGCGTAACCTTTTCCTGCTGTGCCTGTGGCATACAGTCAACTAGAGAGAATTTTAAAGCCTTTCCCCCTTAGTAAAAGTACAGGCTTCTGTTTACTATAGAAGTCAATGTGCAGGTGCTTCATTGTAAAGGTGTTTTGAGTTTAAGTCACAGATTCAACAGATAAAGATTAGGCTTAAAACACAGTATTCCTTTAAATGCCATTAAGTATTCATTGGGGTTTGAAGTCTGCAAGTCGGCTGCTTTGAACCGTCCCACAAAGAAATATAACTACTGTTCTGTATTTGGCCCGATTCAGAAATCTGAGATGGTGCTCAGCAGATGGGATGTAAGCCTATCCTTAGGGATTGATGCTATCCAAGTAACTAAGCAGGGTCTGCTGGTGCCTGAGCAAAAAATGGTTTTAATCAAACCCTCCCCCTCCCCTGGATAATTGCATTTCTCTCATGTCCCAGAGGTAGATCAAGAAGTGACAAATGACAGTCAAATACATATGATGGTTAATTAGCAGAGTTCAACAGCACTTTCTCTTGGCCCTGTTGCCTGCTCTCTCCTTACTTCCCTCTGAAGCCCAATGTGGCTCATCTCAAGGGTGTATTTCTCTAATTGTTGGCATTTAGAGCTCTAGGAATGACTGTCCCTTCAGTGAACCTGGCATCTACAGTTCATAGTGACAGGATGAGGATGCTGTATTGGATCTTTATGTGCACACACAAATTACATTCATACTGATACATTTCTGGGACTTGGTCATGTGACCTAGATTAATTCCACTTTGAAGAGACCATTAATGTCTGACACTAACCATTTGAGAGCGATGTTAATTATTGGTTAAGGCATGCGTCGGAAATCATGCAAAAGGAAAAAAAAAGTGTTGGGAAATCCTCAGAACATTGTCATCTTTTGATTTAGCAGTGGGAATGGAGTTTTTTCAGTTGTTCTAGAGTATTTCCAACCTGCTCATGTGAGAAATGCATTATATCGGTTCAATAAAATGTGAACTTGACAAAATATTAATGTACCCAAGTGTCTTTGTTTCTGTCAGCTCTAATAGTTTCATTAGCCTACTTGAATATTAGAAAACTTTTAGGCCTACTTTTGTTTTTATAGAAAGGCAGAAATTCTAGGGCTTGAACTAAACCAGAATCTCAGTCTCCAGAAGGATTTGCTTGTGTGCTCCTGAAATTGAGGTCAAGCTCAAACAAACTTTATAGTACAACTGCATTCAGGAACGAGCTATGAGAAAAGTAGCTCTACACCTGTAAGTAAGTAATGCTATTATAGTGAAAGTGACTCTTGTAAGGACAAGCTGTGTCTGTCCAAAAAGTTTGTACAAAAAAGGTTTTACAAAAGATTGAGGTCGGCACTAAAGCAACAATTCATGACCATTCAATACTAGAGCCTTTAACGTGAGAGCTGATTTGAGCTGCTTTCAAGCTGACCATTTCACCTCAAAATTCCTTTACCATGCAATGAAACTAGAGGTTTTGACATCATTATTCCAACACATGAGGGCAGAACTATTTGTCTTGGTCTGATTGTCCAGATATCTGTATTTTACTGCTGTGAGGTGACTGACCATGTGAAAACCCATTTGTAATTCCCTGGACATCCACTTTAGAATGCACTAAAAGCATAATGGAATGTTATTGGCTAGGATGGACATTATTAAATTGATAGCAGAAGTTCCTTTATCGAAACCATTCAGCAATCTTACTCCCTTAGGACCAGGGTCAATGGGAATGAGAGATCTATCAGTGTTCGATATCTTATTCAGTGTGCTCTTCCTATTGATTTCATTTCAGCAGGACTGCTGAATGGTTTCATTGGAGTAACCTCTATCACTTTAACAATGTCCATCTAAGCTGATAACGTTCCTTTATGACCATTTATTGCATCAGCAGCATCTTGGTGTTTTATAAAACCAATTTGGTTGCAAACTAATATTAACAACTGATCCCAGTAATGATGAGTAGGAAACTGGGTGCTGTAAATCAGTAGGTGTTTGCAATATTTAAATCCACACTGTAGAAGTTATTGCTCTGTATAAAGTGGGGGTGGGAGTAGCCAAAGTGGCTACAGTATGATTTTATTGCAATTTCTTTAGTTTAAAGCACGGCATGTGACATAGGAGTCTTCCTTTTCAGTTTCCAATGTGACACTACATGTCTTGTGGACTTCAGAAGCAGTGTTCTCAGAGTAAACATATAGAACAAAATAAAAGGATATTATATCATCCTTTTAATCATAAAATATTAGATAATATTGATAATGCCACTGTATTGATGTGCCAAACTAATTTGAGATTCTCTGTCATTTTTTCCCACCTCTATCGTCAGTGCTTGAACTTTGTAGAGGCTTTAATGCTTATTTCAAAATTACTACTTATCCAATAGCATCTGCAACAGCATTGCAGCAGAATTTTTATATCAGGCATTGTCCTCGTTTTCATATCTCGACTTTATTCAGTTTAGTCAGTTTCCCCTAAAGTCACATCAGGAATCTCAAAACAAGTGTCACACTAATGACTTTTCTAGGGCAAACAGCAGGCAAATGGTTTCGGGGGATAAAATTCAAATTCAGTCAAGGCAGCTGTGTTATCAAGTGTGTTATTTTTATGTGATACAAGAACAACTATAACATAACTCCAGAAAACACAGTTACTTCCCCACAGCCCACTTCTTCACTTTATACTCTTCCAGCAGACACTTGGCAATGGGCATGGCGGCCTTAGGCTGCTCCAAAGTGTCAGTCATTTAGCAATTTGTATTGTTTCTTCTCTGCCGATCATACGCGCTGTACATTGTGAGCTGAAGTCGTGTTCATCTGTTTCAGTTGACGCCATTATCTAGGGCTTACCATGGATACTTCAGCAGGTATACGCTCATCAGCCATAACATTAAAACCACTGACAGATAATGTAAAAAAACATGGATTCTCTTGTTACAATGGCACCCATAAGGGGGTGAAAAATATTAGGCACCAAGTGAATTGATGTGTTAAAAGCAGGAAAAATGGACAAGCGTAAAGATCTTAAAGACCCTGACAGGGCCCAGTTTGCGCTGGCTAGTTCCTACCAAACATGGTCCTTGAAGGGGCAACCAACAAACCAGCAACAGGGGCATTAGGACTGGATCATGGAGCATTAAAAGGTGGTAGTCTGGTCTGATATATCATGTTTTCATGTGGACGGTCAAGTGTGTGTGCGTACATGTACCTGTGAAAGAGATGGCTGCAGGACGCACTATGGGAAAAAGATGAGCCGGCAGAGGCAGTGTGATCCTCTGGGCAATGTTCTGCTTGAAAACTCTGGGTCCTGGCATTCATGTGGATGAATACTTCAACACATAGTACCTACCTAAACATTGTTGCAGACCAAGAACACCTTCCATCGCAATGGTGTTGCAATGGCAGTGCCAACTTTTTTGCAGGATAATGCAGCCTGCTACACTGCACATTGTTCAGGAATGGATTGAGGAACATGACAGAGTTCAATATGTTGACTTGGCCTCCAGACTCCCATCTAATCGACCATCTGTGGGGTTCTCTGGACAAAACAGTCCCAACCTTCGAGACTTCACATCACAAATTACAGTTGCTACTTCCAGCATGGTGTCTGATACACAGCACACCTTCTGATGTATTGTGGAGTTCATCCCTTGACGGGTCACAGCTGGTTTGACAGCACGAAATCCACTCACATGTTAGGCAGGTGGTTTTAATGTTATGGCTGGCATTTGACGCATGAGTCATTGGTGTAATCAGAGAAACAGGCGCAGTAGCTAAGAGGAAGTAACGGTGAACTCCTCCTCTTAGAACAACACACGGACAGAAGAAGGATATTGTCCAGCACCGTTCAGTCCCAGCGCTTCTCCTCCGGCTCCTTCGCGCTATATAGCAGCATGGCTCAGGCGTTCGTGAACGCGAAGATCAGAGGGGACAGAGTGGTGGTGTTCCTGAAGCCGTCCTGTCCGTACTGCGTGCTGGCTAAAAACGTGTTGTCCAAGTACAAGCTCAAATCGGGACACGTAGAGTTCGTCGACATCTCTGGACAGGACGATGTGAGCGGCATACAGGACTATCTCCTGCAGATAACCGGAGCTCGGACTGTGAGTCGCAATGTGTTGGGTGTCTGTCTGTCTGTTTGTCCTCGCTTTTTAGGTCAGTATACACAGCTTATAGCCTTTACCTTTCTACCGCGCGTGTTTCAGTATGTCAGAGAGAAATCTGTGCTTTTTTTAGTGAAAAATCTTTAAACAATTTCTACATTCCAACAAGATCATTCTGTTTGCTCTAGTGGTGACAACGAGTCACTTGACTCCACAAGGAAACAGGCTGGCGTGGAGTTAAGGCACCGTCGTAAAAGTGCACGACTCTCCCCAAAAAGAAAGTGTAGCTATATAGCTATATTCGTTCAGTGTGCTCTAATGTGAAAGAGGTGGTGGTGATTGGAACCAGGGAAGTCTACAATGCAAACCAAACAATTGCTCTAGGGCAGTGGCCATAAGCCCTCCTCCTGGAGATCTAACTTTCACTTTTTCCATTTATTCTGCTTCCCTCCCCACACCTGAAACTAATCTATCTGATCCAACCAGAGGTGAACAAAGTACACAGCTCTATTACTTGAGTTGAAGTGTAAACATACCTGGTCAATATATTACTGCACTACAAGGGAAAGTGTTTCAGTCAAAAGTTTTGCTTTTAAACATAATTGAATTAAAAATTACATTTTAATTGTAATGTCAACTTCTTGCTGTATTGTTGCCAGAACCTATTAGGGGTGTAACAATGAATCAGTCTGTATTGATGCATCAACCAAAATAGCACATAATCCAATGTATCAAAGTAAAAGTGACTATTTGTCATTGTGACCAAACCCCATCACACAAATTGCACCACAATGAAATGGCCTCTGCATTTAACCCATCCAAAAGTGGAGCAGCAGGCAACTATCAGCAGCACCTGGGGAGCAGTGTAGCAGGAGGGCACCTTGCTCAAGGGTACTTCAGTGGTACCTGGGTTCGCACTTGAACCTGCAACCCTCTGATCGCATGAGCAAGTTCTTAACTACTAGGCCACCACTAGGGAAACAGCGATGGCCCAAATGGGAATAAATTTTTATGTGTGTACATTCCATTTTTCACTGCATTCCACCATTACTTTTACTTCATTTTACTGTGTGCAGTGTTTTCTACCGAGAAGCTGCTTTTGATCATGACTACATTGCTGCACTTGACCTTTAAAAATAAAATGTTCACATTATAATGTGTTTGCAAGTTAATGGATATGTAGAAGATTGTGTGAAATTTTATCATATTTCACACTGACTGCAGACTCCGGTATCAAACCGAATTGCATTAAACTGAATTGCATCACTGCAAATTTTATGGTTTCAAAAATGTATCAGATCATTGGCTAAAATAATTGATATACAATATGAAATGAATAAGTGATCTACAACCATAGAACCTAATGACTCTGAAAACATAAAAAGTAATTTGACCAACCACACGAAAAAACTGCAGCTAATACAGGCACAGGCAAGTTTAAAAAGTCATCTGAAATTAAACAAATGTGTACATACCTTCCAATCCTTTTTCAGATAGAATTTTCTCAAATTTCTGATGATGTTTACAAGCAATTAACAGTGCAAACGTCTATAATGATTAAAAAAAAAAACTCAAACAGACTTCCGATGTGGCCATGGATGCTCTGGTGAGGAACCTCTACCCTAACCTCTTATCTTGTTTTGCTGTAGTTGTAGCAACCATTACAACCACCAAAGACAACTGTTCAACAAGTGTAGCACCCACTTTGAACTTACAGAGTCATTTACTGTTATTAGGTTTTTCTCATGTGAAGAACAGAGTACGGCTCATCACATTTTAAAAAAGAGAATTTGTCTGCTGTCTTTGAAGCTATGTGTCAATGTAATGAGCAACAAGAACCTTTACAGAAATGTAGTGGAGTCAAAGTACAATATTTGTCTTTTGAATATAGTGATAGCTATAGCTATGAGTCCCCTCCAAAAAATAATCCTGTACTTGGATTTAAGCAATCTAGAACTTCTGAAGAAGCTGGAGTGGGTGTTGCAGATTGTGGCAGGAATTAAAGTTTACAGACAACTAGATCTACCTTGAAGAACAGGCTTGGTGACCACTGTTTTAGGAAGTGCTTTTTTTTACAATGTACAGTGACTCACATAAAAAAAATATATATTAGGCCAAAATCTCCTCAAAACTAACATTAAACAATGTCTCAGGCATTTTGTTAACTGTTTACGTTCCTTTGTGGATTAAATGCTTCCAACATCTGGTTCCTATCACCAACACTGTGAACAATTCTTAGTTAGTAACTTCCTCCAGAACGGAGCATCAGACCACTACTGTCTGAACAAGTGTTCACATCCTAAGCATTAAATTTTACAGGAATTTTCAAAAATCAGTGCAATTCGCCTTTAAGCTGCTGCTTGATTTGCTGCAGAATAGTGTGTGTGTGTGTGTGTGTGTGTATGTGTATGTGGGAAGAAAGAGGCTACAGGTTTAGGAAGTTGCTTACAAAGTGTCCTGTGTGTGTAGGTTCCCCGTGTGTTTATAGGGGAGGAGTGTATTGGAGGGGGCAGTGATGTGGATGCATTGGACAGAAATGGTAAATTAGAGGGAATGCTGCAGAAAATCGGAGCACTACAGTGACAGGTAAATAGCACTCATCACATACACACACACACACACACACACACACACACACACACACACGCAGTACATCAGCACATCACAACTGTGACTTTTTTTCTGTCTCTCTTTACTTTCCTCTTTCCTTTCCTCTTGCTTTCTTTGTTCCTTTGTCTTTCTCTGTCTTGCTATTTTATTTCTTTCATCTCTCCCTACTTTTTAATCCCTTTCCCTTGATTTCACTTTCTCTCTTTCTCTCGCTTGCTCTCAGTCTCTCTCTGTGTTAGCATAAAAACAAACGCAGCCTCTGGCAGCACCCGCTGCTGCTGCATCTTGGACAGGCACACACTGAATCTCTGAGTGCACATCACCTCGGGATCTTTCTAAAATGTCTTTATTCAGTGTGAGATGAAGATAAACAGAACTGCACTAGACTAAAGACAGCCAGAACAGGCTCGAAGTCCAACACACTGACAATCCACATGCTGGATGCATATACTGCTTACATATTTGTTCCTAAATAAAAATTTTGGATGTACATGTTACAAAAATAGTTGCATCACAGTAAAATTATAATCTCATGGCAAAAAATAAACATTTGAGGTGTTAAAGTTGTTTTGCAAGAGTAATTACAAATTAAATCAATTATCTCCATGAAAGACCATGGCAGACCATGAGAATGTGATAGAAGTCTCTACAGATTGTGTGATTGACCCTACCCTACCCTGTTTAACACTTTGGGGTTTATTCCAGCTTTTAATGAGTTTATGCCACCAAGCTTTCTGACCAAGGTCCAACCATGTCTTACCCATCTAGGCATACACAGTTATTGTAGTAAGCAGTGTCCTTTTGAAGTCACAGTTTAATTCCATGTACACAAACCAGGAACCACACAGTCGGGCACCATGAGAAACATAGAAATGTCCGCAACCACAGTGTCCGCCAGGGCTTCTGACAGTACATGACTGTCTGCTGATATCACAGGTTCGAAGGTCAAAGTTTATACAGACACAGTCCATCAGAATTCCATCAAAATCAAGAGTTCCATCAGAATTTGGCAAGAATTCTATGAGAATTCCCTCAGCATTCCATCAGAATTTCCCCACGACTCTTTTAGAACTCCACAGCCTCTTCCACAGAGAACATAAGGAGAATTACTGTCTGTGTTTGTTCACGACTCTTCTTCCCTCTTTCTCTCCTCTCATCTGCTCCCCTTCTAAGCATGCTGTGCGAGGCAGGTCACATGATGCTGCAGCGGGATTTGCGCAGCTGTCTCCGCCGTTGCTGGTACTCGCTGAGCTCCTGCAGGTATCCTCTGGAGGGCCATCGCAGACGTTCCACCTGCTCACGCTCCTCCTCTGTCCAACAGCAGCACTGTGACTACATAGAAACCATGGCAACATACCCCTCCTCACACCCTCGCAGCCAGTGCACTTTACTGTATGCTTTATGCTTATGTCATTAATATCAATCACTTAAACCAATCTAGACTACTTAAGATCACAGTTTGGCCAAAAATCTAATTTGCACAATTGACAGTTTTTACTGTGCATCACATGTTTGGCAAATACATTTTGTATCCAAAGTAATGTTGGCACTGAAAACTACATGCCTAAATCATCAAGCACTTGTTTTAAGTCTCACCTCTCACCTGCTTGTCTCACCTGTCTTGTGGAGGTTGTTTCTAACACTCTTACACAGATCGAGGCCATTTAACAACTCAGCATGGTTTCAGGCAAGTGAATGATGGTTTGAAGGCCTGCAGTCTGCATGATGCTAACTAGTCCCATCTGACTTCTGTGCAAAACTAAAGAAACTTGCAAGTTTGTCATCAAATGTTTTGGCTAATCAACTACATTCAGTCCATGATTACTTTTTAAATTAGATTTTATTGTCTTAAATGTTACCGCCTGCATGTGTCTATTACACCTCTATACCAAAGGTCAAATCCGTCCATCTTCCCATATGATGAGGTTTTGTCAGTTACACTTTGCATGTTGCTCTATTTGAAATAAAATTGAAGACATTTCCATGCTGTCATATATTTTTCTCCTCAAAATCTTAATGGCTTGTTTGTATGACAGCCTGGCAAAGATGTTGCATTGAGCTATTATGCATTCAGGTCAGAACTCCCTTGAGCTTTACTTGCATTAGCATTATCTGTTTCCCAACAAATGCTAAAAGCTTGTACTGCTTAGTAATGGTTTAATGTACTGTAGCATCTGTTAGGTTGGGGGGTCAGGGAAATTGGTCATTTTTTTCAAGATTTTATCAATGACACTGTGTTGGCTGTAATTATTATGAACCAGATGGTGTCCCAGACAGCTCACCTGATAGCTCCAGGAAGTCAGGTTTGTGGCTAAAGATCAAGTAGTTATTGGCGATGAAGTGGAGGAGCCAGACATACAGTTGGTCAGCATTGTGGCACTGTGGGGAAACAAAACAGGTCATTAATAATCACAGAAGAAATGTACTGACATATAAAACACAGGTTTATACTGGCACTGGCACTGATCCAGTGGCATCTGATGGCAGAATGTGCATTAGTGTTTACACCACCTCAGTATGTTCTGCTGTAATTTGTTTTGGCTGTTACCTTTTTGGTGGAAACAATATTTGTGTAAAAAACAAGTCTGCATGTAAAAAAATTTTTTTTTGTCAGCAAAGTACTATATAACACTTGAAAAAACACACAAAAATGACACATTTGTCAAAGAAAAAACATTGTGGCTGTCGGATCAAAACCTTGTATGTGCTGACCTTTACATTGGGTCAAAATATTATGAAGAATTGAGCAAAAGAAATGGTTCTACATTTTTGTATACATTATACATAATACATTTTACCTTAACCTAATTTATAAGTTAAGAAGGTTTTGTGCTTGGCTTGTGAATGTGCCATTTTTTAGATACAATGTTTTTGTCAGCAATCTGTTGGTTTGAAGAGGTTTGGCTCCACTTTAGCTGTGGCATGGGCTTGTTCAATCCCATCACCTATTTTCAACTGATTTAAAAAGAAATGATTTCTTCAACTAGGGATTGGGTGGGGAATGTAAATACAGAGTTAACCTAAGATTTTGCACAGCCCTGAATGTATGCAAATGTTGTCCAAACCAGTTTCGTCCCTAAAGTCGGCTTCTTTATATCTGCATGGAAACGACAAAGCTAAGGGAAGTGGTTAGTATCAGTTGACTTTTGCTCTTGGTTTTAGCCATGCACCATGTCTTCGCCCTTCAAACACCAGTTTAAAGCTAGAGAAGCAAAAACTTGTCTGATTGCACATTGGGTAAGGTTGTGTGAGATCCTCTCCTCAACCCACCTTCGCTCTCCTTAGCAAGCGTATGACGCTGATGCTCGTAGAAGCCAGCTCGCGGCTGGGCATGCTCTGCAGGTACGCGCACACACACACCTCACAGAGGTGCTGCAGACGCTTCACCTGATACATCTCTGCACAGACCAGTACAGCCATAGCCTGCAACACACTGGCTAAAGACACACACATACACACAAAGCTGTTAATGGTCTCCAGCTTCTCTTTTCTCCCCATCAATCAGCCCATCATCCGTCACGCCTCTACTACACTCTGCTGCTCTTCATACTCATCCACTGACAATCAAATGCAGTTCATTCTTCTGAAAGACAGTGTGCCCTGCCTGTTCAGGACAAGTAAAGCATTCATCAAGCAAAGCAGCTTGCAGCATTGTCACAAAAGGACATGTAGTGCGAGCTGACAGACTTAATTTATTCTGAAAATATATTTGACAGACAACAAAATAGGAATGATGCAAACATTTGTCTGGCTTGTAAACCATTCTTTTAGATATGTCCTCACTTCTTATGCCTTCATAAGCTTTGAGAATGCAAGGATAAGTATCAATGATCTTGTCCCATAAAGGCAATTTTCACCAAAGTTCTGGAATAAATCACAGTAATATTTCTCAACACAGTTCTCAGGGGCGATATGTACTCAAATTCATATTGCACTTTTTTCTATTCTCTTGACATGAACAATATCACAATATGTCATAAATCACAATGTCATAAATAACTGAACAAATAATTTCAAAAATAGTTTTATATGCCCTTTGAAATTAATGTGAGAAAAGGTTCTGCCCCAATCTCACAACTTAGTGAGACACTTACCAACACTTTTTCACCAATACACATCCCAGTTCTGCCTGTTTGCTCTGTTAACCATGCACAAAGAGGGATGTTCTTTAATTCCAGTGAATATTTTAAACAAAGTCATCTGCTTCCTTTAGTTGTTGCAATAGTTATGCTACAGTTGGTCAAATGTTTTATGGATTTTTATGGATTTGGCAGCCAAGATGATGTATCAGGACTGATGTTTTATTTCATCTGATTTTTTAAGTTAACTGGTTCCTGTATGGGTTCACGCACTGTGTTTATCTATTTGTTCATAGGCTGTGATGTGCTCACAGTAGATATAAGTGAACTTGAAAGTTGGGAGTAATATGTTTAAAAATATGTGATGAATCTGGTGCCAACAGCAGATCACAACTGCTGCTGTTAACACGTGTGAATGTATATCGGAACCCATTAGCTTGGAAACAAGTTGGGACAACACCAGGTTCTATGTGCATCCACTGCTGACACAAACTAATTGTAACTAAGTTAACATTACTAACTAAAGATTGTCATTTCAACTGTGTTTCCTTAGGCTTTGAATGAAATTCCACAAGCTTTTTATTCTACGGGTTCTACGCTTTTTTTATTCTACGAAGTTAGTGCATTCAAGTTGCACCTTTGGTCCTGGAGGACGTTGTTTCATTTTTACTGTATGATTTAATGTATATGGCTGAGATGACAACAAAGCTCTACTTGACTTTATTCAGTAGGCTGTTTGTCATTAGGTTCCGTAAATACAGTATGGCAGCAACACAACGTGTTGACACTAAAAAGAAAATGTACTTTTTAATACTTTTTAAAAAATATTAAGTATTTTTTAAAACCAAGTACTCGCAAAAATTACCAAGTAAAAAATTTGACCCAGAGAACTTTCTCTAGATGAATCACATTTGACCAGTAGTACCTATGCTGTACACTTTCTCCACCTCTTATCACACAGCTGGAACATCAAATCATGTACTAAGACCAGGCAAAATAAGAGCAAACAGTAGAAGGCATTATTTGATTAATTACAAAAAATAGTTTGTTATAGAAATAATCTTAATCTTTAAATCATAAAAAAATATCCAGGATAGGTCAGGAACTACTGATCTAAGGTGGGGATGTCACAATACAAGAATTTTGACTGATACTGGTACTAATTGTGGTATCATAAAGCTCAAAATCATACTATGCCCAGAATTGTGTCTCATTAAATATGCTGACCAGTTATAAACCCTCTTATAACTTTAGCAGGAATAGGTAGGCCTAAACGGCTATATGCTGAATATGTGGGTATATGTTATGTGTTGATTCTGACTTAAAATTAGCTTAGTTTCCATATCTAGACTGCATGGGCTGGGGAGTGCATGGTATGTTTTAAAACATAGAATTCTTTCATTTCAAAAAAAGAAGAATATGTAATTGCAGTATGGAAAACTCTTGAACTTTTACTTCATACAACACTTATCTAAAATAGTTGATGCAGAGGCCTCACCTGGGCAGCATGTGTCAGTGTAGAGATACTCCAGAAATGCGAGGAAGGTGTCTGAGGAAACTCCATGAATGGGCACCACTCGACTCCGGGCCTCAGCGTACTTCCCACTGAACATGGCTGCCATAACGTCACAGCGAGCCACAAGCACTGCTCGGTGTGCGGGCAGTACACTCCCTGAAACCATACACCCAATGGACCTTCTTAACATAAACATGCTCACACACCCTCAGTCACGCATGACAGAGGGGTCCTTACAGAGAAGCACAGGCTTTTAATGAACAGGCTCCATGTTAACTCATGAGTGTGTGTGCATGCACATGTGTCTTCCTAAGCACTTGCCTTGCACCATGAAAATGACATCAGAGTAGAGTGGGGAATTGAAGAGGTTGCCCAGCGTTTGAGGACCTTGCTGTGAACGAGGTGTGGGTGTGTCCCTGAGGCCCTGCAAGCAGAAAAAAGCAGAGGCCATGATTTTAAAGAGATACTTACAAGTAGCTGATGACTTTATGCTAGTTAGTAATGAATCTAAGATTTGATTATTGGTTTTCTCTCTGGTAGCTATATAATTTAGCATGACATAACAGCATGAAATACTGCAGAATATAAAAACAAATAAATTCTAACACTTTAAGAAAATTGTTTTAAGCTTCATGATGTAATGTTATCCACAGACAGTGGCCCCCCCAAAAATCTGGACACTAACCGTGTAACAACTAGGACCCTTTTGTCCTTTTGGGTAACTTCATATAATGTTAAAAATGTGAAAAACACTTTTAGTATGGCTTTTAGTATAAACTGGTGATAGACTCTTTTTGTTTAGAAAACCTATGAAGGAATTTAAAAAAATGAAATTCTGGGGGTTCCCAAACACTGGACCTATCATCAGGAGATCAAGAATTCAAACTTGGTGGTACCAGAGCCACCCCTAACTGGGAGTCTAAGATACAGTACAGTAACATACAGTCAAACAGTGTCAGAATAAGCTAATATATTTAATTTTCCTTATCAGCTTGAGCCATTTTAGTGTGAATGTATGATGATTTAGACAGGTAGTTTGTATAATGCTAATATGTGGGGTGTAAGCTTCCATTACTGGCTAACTACAATAGCCATAGAACTCCAGTAAAAGCATAAGAAGCAAATCTCAGTCACTGAACATATCTTGGCGTAACAACTACTTCTGTGGGAAATTCCTTAAATTTTTTTGCTCTAAGTATTGCTGTTTTCCACAGAACTATATATACAGTAAAGCTACCAAAACACTCAGCAACATCATGTTAGATGGCTACCTTTTCTCTCCCAACAAAGGAGCGTATCCTGTCCATCAGCTGGGCCACCGCTAAAGGGTTCTTCAGCTTCTCTGCTATAGCCTCCTCAAGGTATTCCCATTCCCAGGCCCCTGTGGAAACACACACATACATGCTTGCACTGATCTATGAGTGTATTATGCAAAGCCATCATGCATGACTTGGCTGTCTAGATGACTGCCAAATAAGTCTCAACCTTGCATACTGGCTGTTCAGAGGTCAATGCATATAAAATAACGGATCAATCCCCAAGGGAAAATCCACAGCGGTATGTGCAGCAGCTTTAAATGATACACACATAAACTTCCCTGAACAGAAACCTTCAGCAATCTTCATCTTCACTGCCTGTGGTTGTTCCAATCTCACTTTTTCTCACCCAGTACCAGACCTCAGTTTATCAGGCAACATTGACTACCAGTCCAATAACAGGGCTGTTTATTTCTTTATCACTTTCAAACTATGTCAACGTGTGCAACTGCTTGGGATTTTTCTTCAATGTGCAAAATACCATGAGAAATACACATCACTTTTTTATCTGTTTACGAAAAATTACATAAAATGAGAAACAAAAATAAAGGAAATGAATGTAATGCCACTGTGTAAACAGCACTTGACATAAAAATATAAAAAAATATATATATTTAAGAAAACAGATGAAGATACGTTTTGATTCTTGAGGTTTTGTTCTAACAGTAACAGTTGTGCTAGTCGGCTAGTTTATTATTTGATTTTGGCTGATCGGTGTTGTAATTTAAAGAGGTCAGCAGTGTGAGGCAGGTGAAAGTGATTATAGTCATTATAGAGACAAAGTGCACCACAATAAAATGTGACCTCTGCATTTAACCCATTCACACTTTTCAACAGCACCCAGGGAGCAGTGTAGCAGGACAGTACCTTGCTCAAGGGTACCTCAGTGGTGCCAGGACTTGAACCTGTGACTCTCCAATCCACAAGGGCAAGTTGCTAACCACCAGGCCACCACTGCCCTTCCAGTTTACTTTTCATTTATTTATTTGGCTGATGCTTTTATCCAAAGCGACTTCCAAGACATGGAGCATGGTGGGACAGTACCTTGCTCAAGGGTACCTCAGTAGTGCCTGGACCAGGACTTGAACCTGCAACCTTCAGGTCCCAATGGCAGTGTCCTAACCACTAGGCCACTTTACACTGCTTGAAAGCACCAGTTTGACAGACCAACAGAAATAGTCAAAAATGGTTTTGGATGAATTCTTTAATAAAATCGGCATTAACTTACATTAATGCTAAATAAATTTTTTTACTTCTCATAGGAAATTACCATTTCAGAGACACAAGGTTTTGTTATGACAGCGCTGCTGCCCAGTTGACACTGACAATGCTTATAAAAGAAGTAGGATATTTTAGCTGGCACTCTGTCATGCTGATAAGACTGTTATTTAGACAGTGTTACTGAGCTATCAGACATATTTCTGCCATCTCGGATTCCCCTGATAGACATATCTGCCTGTCTCCTTCATAAATCTTGTCTTCTGACATGAAACTGCTCAGCGTGCTTCAATGCATCGGTTCTTCTAAATGGGCCGGCTGCCCTTGGAGTAACAGATGGAGAAAGTTGCTGTACAATAGCGCTATATATCAGTACAGGATGATCTCATTGGTATGAGTCTCACCTTCTCAGAGCCATACATGCCCTAACACTGATGAATGCGTCTATCGCCTCCATTCTATTCACCCAGGCCATAAAGCACAGTCTCAGTCACCAAATTGTCTACAGTCAAATCAATCCATAATCATTTATTCGTTTGAACTCCTGATTTACATGAACAGCATTTAACGTTGATCCTGAAATCCTGTTTTTATCCACCTGGTTTTTTCACACTCACATGCACCTAATGAAGGAACAGGATCAAATATGCATTCAGTACCACACGTTCACAGACACAACACATCCCACATACAGACATATTCCTCTCTCTCTCGACTCGTCCCTCTCTTTCCATCTCTCATTTTCTCCCTTTCTCTCTTTTCCCTGTTTTGTCTTTCCCTCCACATCCTCTCTTCCCATCCTTTCTTGTTCTCCTCCAGTCCTCCCTCTTTTTCTATGTTACCTTCCATCCCTCTTTCCTTCCATTTTTCTCTTGATCGCTCTCCATCAGTTTCTCCATTTCTCTTTATTTCCATTCCTATCTTTCCTCCTCTTACTTTTCCCATTTTCTCCTTCCATCTCTCACAATTTCTCCCTGTCTGTCTCTCTCTCTCCTTCCTCTCTGTGTCCCTGGCAATCTTCCTTACTCTCACTCACTCTCTCTCTCCCTCCCTCTCTCTTTTTGTGTGCTTCTTTCTTCTCCTCCTCTCTCTTTCTCTCCATCTTCTTTTTTCTGTATCTTTTTCTTATTGACCTTCCTTCTCTCTTTATTTTCCCCCCAAAATAATTCTCTCTCTCTTTCTCTCTCTCCTCTCTCTCTCTCTCTCTCTCTCTCTCTCTCCCTTTCATCATTTTCTGTCTTTCAATCATACTCTATGTCCGTTTCTATTTTCTTGTCCTCTTTATTTCTCTCTCTTCTTCTAATCACTCTTTTTCTGTTTCTTCTCTCGCTTCTGTCTCTCTCACTCTCTCCGTCTCTTCCTATTCTTTTTCTCTTTTGCTCTTCCTCTTTTCCTCCATCCCTCTCTCTCTCCGTGTTTGTCTCCTCTCCTCTAAACCATGCTAATCAGCCCAACTGCCCTGGGGCCCTATAAAGCAGGCTGCAGGAGAACAGCCACATGTATGCAGAGAGCTGTGATTCATGCAGAACTCACAGACAGCCACATAAAACACTCATAATAATGGAACATTCCCACAAAAAAGTACCTCTATTCAAACACAAAATGGAAAATCTAAGCACAGAGCGGAGGAGATATGGGAAGCATGTCTGCAGGATTTTTACAGTCACCTAATGGATTAAAAACGAGTGATTTAGCACAAAAAGACTCCCCACTGAGAAAAGTTGTGGATGCGTCTTTGAATAATGCTGATTTCCTCTTTCAATTTACTGTATTGAATCTGCACAGTTTAATGAGGTTAGAAAATGAATTAACATCTCTGTAGGCCTCAGTAATTAATGCTCAGTCAACTGAAAAGAATAGCAAATCAAGTAAAATCACAATTATAGCCTGATTTATAGTAATAATGCTGATTTCCCTTTCAGTGTACTGTATTAAATAATGAACTCTTAGCAAAACGTTACCAGAAAAAGTTATTTGACTTTACTAAAGACATTATTTAAAAGTGTTTATGAAAGAATTATACATAAATCTGTATAATTCTGTATACAACTCAACAATTAATGCTGTACTTTCGTAAATTTAAAGCAATAGAAAATTTAAAATTAAAATCATAACAACCCAGTGAACCCAGTAAGAATTAACCCAGCATATTGTGGAGATATTAATTATAATACATATATATTATTATTATTATTCAGTATCTGCTATAAATAATTCAGTAAACACTGTGAAACTAATACATAGTAATGAGAGTGTTAGCACATTTGGGTTAAATGGTTATGTAATGCTGATTTCCTTTCAGTTTACTACATTAAATAAGCAGAGTTCACTGTGGTTATAAAATAATTCTGGTCAGTACAGACCTCAAGAATTCTTCCTATATCTTCACTCATTTAAAACAATGGAAAATGCCTTAATAGTAGCCAGCTCCCTTACCCAGACAGCACAAATCTCTAAGATAACCATTATATCACCCTTAAAAACATCCACTTTGCTTTGAAATAAGCTTTCCACTCAAAAACAACAGCTCTGCTATTTTGAGCACCTGCATGCACTCACCTCTGTAGAGAAACATCAGTGTCTCCCACAGGCATAAACACAGCAGCGGGTCTTTCACCACCAGCCGGCTCAGGCGCCCAGGGAGGTGTCCGTCTGTCCTGGGCAGATCGTCAAGTCCCCCGTCCCAGGTGGAGAGGAGCGAATGAGGTCCATCTCTCTCCCTGCAGGCGCACCGAGACACCGGCCTCTCCCATGCCTGCCGGCCTACCAGCAGCTGCCTGAAGTAGGGGCTGATGGCACACAGCACGGCTGCATGAGCCCAGCCCAGCTCCTTCCCAGAATCCCCAGCATAGAAAACTACATCAGCGAACTGCACCCCACGCTCCAACAGCCACTGTAGGTCTTGAGAAAAACTGGACTCCTCCACATGCACTGGGGGCAAACGCGCTGTTAGCACAATCATAGAGAAACATGTTAGAAAATCTCCAGAATGTAAGGTAAGATTTCAAAGACTGAAAATAAAAAAGGAATGTTGAATGACTTTCCTGAAACCCATCAACCTACAATGATCAAATTTCCCATCAGAGAAAAGTGGGCAAGAAGGGGCAGGGTTCATAGGCACACCCACATTCAAAAGACTGGACTTTTTTTTATACAAAATAGCTTATACATTGTAAGGGTAGTGATTTTTTGGGATTATTTTGCAAGTGTTGAGTTTATTTTGGATTTATTTCATTAGTTCTAATTGCACAAGAATTCTCATCGGGTCCTGGGTAACTTCGTCTTTGGCAGGTTCTTCTCAGTGATTTTATTTCTTTTTAGGTCGGCCATGTCAGTGTTTTTAACCTGGTGTTATAGAACAAAGTCAGCAGTGGTCTTTAATTTTTTGTTCTGTAGTTCTAGTAGTACTTAAGATACCATAGGCTGGTTAAAGAGGAGAATAAATGTTAAAAGCTGTGAGGTTCCATCTGGTTCGTTATCCTGAGTTACGTATTCATGTCCTTGTTTTGTTTTTTATAGCCATGTGCTTGTGTCCATGTGTCTGTCTAGCCACGTCCTAGCCCCGCCTCACACCTGTGTCTCTCGTCACAAAAAAAGTGTGTGAAAGTAATAGATTGCTACAAATGAATGTAATTTGAAGATGAGATGAGCAAAGTGAATGGGTGAATATGTGAGCGAGAGGGATGAGTACATCTGAGTGCTGAGCAAAAGTAAGAGAAATGGAGTGAGTGAATGAGCACATGAACAAGTGTGCAGCAAAGGACTGAGTTAAGGCAAGCAGAAGTGAAAAGAAAAAAGATTGAATGAATGAGTGAGGGAGAAAGGAGTGAATTAATAGAAGACGAGGTAGGAAGAGCAAAGACGAGGTGAGTGAGTCAGTGAGAGAGGGATGATTTAATGCAAGTGGAAGAAGTATGTGAGAGACAGAAAGCAAAAAGTAGGGATTGAAATGTCAGGGGACAAGAAAAGAAAGACAAGGCAGGCCAGGGTAAAGTATAGCGAATGTAATACGAGTATGGAGGATGGGTAAGGCACGTGAAAGAAAACAGTGGGGGGATGAGATGGATAGAGGGATGAACACTGAAAAAAATGATAGGAAAATGATGCAAAATGCATGATCTGCTACAGCCTGATTCATACACACATCACGAACATATAAAAAACATATTTTTTCCTAAATCATGGCTGCATCCCTACGCATCACTTTTTATGTCCACCCATATTGGGCCTTGCCAGCAGGGCTTTCCAGGATTCAATGGCCTTCATATTTAATGGCCTGTGCTCTATAAAAAGAGCTAAGTGGTGCTGGACTGGCATCAACAAACTATGGAAAAGCTTTTGGCTCCATTCTCTGGTATTAGTACTTACAGCAAAGATTATCTAGTACTACAACATTTAAAACTTTTATTAGTTAAATGCACGTGCATGCACTTCAAACTGCTTTTAGATGAATGATATTCTTATACCTTAACATCTAGAAGTTGTGTCTCAGTTCTGCTAGTAAAACCCACTGATAAAAACTCTAAAAACATTGAACTGCAACTTATGTAAGTGTCCGTGTTTTTACCTGGCTGATCCAGGTGTGGAGGACGGGGCTCATTAAACCTGTGGCCACGCCTCTTGTCCGGTCTCTCTTTGGCTTTCTGCTTCAGACACTGAATCATGAAGTATTCAAGCTAAATGAACAGTTACACAATATGTTAGCCTTGGAACCAGTTGCCTATGAAAATTTAATTATACAATACACATATATATTATCTAGATGGCCTACCTGATTACTGACTTTCCTAAGCTTTACCATAATGTTCCCTTAAGTTCTATTATTTTTATTTTTTAGATGAGCCTGAACTTCTTATCTTGTCTTCATATCTTATCTTAATATTTCTACTGCTATAACCTTATACTGTAATTAAACTGTCTAGGAGAAATGGGTCTTCTTGTCAAAGATGTCAAACAGATTCTGCAGGGTTTAGCATTTATTTGGAAAGCATACTGGGAAAGTGGGTGATGTGGAGTCTGAATATTGTAGTAAAGGTCAGTGGAGCTTGCTATCATTCTTTATATTTTTGTTAGTTTTGTTAATTTTGTTAATTTACTGTTATTTCTTCATCTCCAGTTTATCTCACCAAAGATTATTGTTTTATTTACCCCTCAAGATCCACCTGAACCATGATGCTGTTCTGTATTTCAGTAACTAGTTAATCCTGTAATAAGAAGATAACTGGTTAGTGTTGTCTGTTTAGCCTTAATGACAGATATAAGTGCATGTAACCACTGTCCACAGCTTTGTTTAGTATTTTAATGCTGATGATAAATCAGGTATAACTTCAATCTGCTCTTTTAAAACCTGATACTACTGAACTAGCAGTGTTGCAATATACCTGTAATGATGATAACTATAATATTAAAACTGTAAAATTTTGGCCCTGAAACAGTAAATAAATGTAAAAAAAAAAGACACCAAGGTCTCAGATGTACTGTTAAAGGTTTTAATGGTGCTGTGTTTTCTTCCCTAGTGAGCATTAAAGAAGAGGGAGCCAGGATAGCCGACTGTCTATGAACTTGGAGATATTTTCGCTGCCTATTAACCCTCATCAGGAGTTGTGGGATTGAGTCAGCAGACAGTGAGTGTCTAACTCTAACCATTAAAGATGCCAAAGTGTTTATGACACTTGCTTTATTTTATTTCAGTTTTATATCACACATCTATCACAGACCCTTTTAAACCAGCTGAAATGTTGATTAGTTTAACACTGACTTGTTTGCTCTTGCTGCGTGTCATGTGTGCCCTACACTTGCACAGAATGGCAAGATTTGTTACAGCGCTGCAGGAAAAACAGCATGTGTGTTTTTCATTGCATGTATTACGCTCTCAAGTGTATCTGTATGTCTGCCATATTTGTGTGTGATTTACATGTTGAATGTAAAACAGTATCAATAAAAAATCTCTCAGTGTAGATAATGACGTATCAGCTGCAATTTTAAATCTCCTATAACTTTAATTGTTAGTTCAAAGGTATAGGAATGTCCATTGTTTAACATTCCAAATCATACATGCAGGTGGCATCAAACTACAGTATAAAGTAATCATTGGCATATATATGTGAATTCTTTTGACTATGGTAATTGAGTAGATAAAATCTGATATGGTGAAAACCCTATAGTAAATTTTTATAATGTCAATTATTAACTAAACAGAAAATAAACCACATTTTCAGGCACTCTTCTTCTGTTGTAGCAAATTGTAAAATGTATTGACTCAACATACCACTGAATAACATTCATCCAAGTTATTAATTCTAAAAATGTTTATATTATATTTACTATCTTAATATCTATACTATAATATACTATAATAACATACCTATATTATATTTATACTGTATTTGAAAGTGAATAACCTTCCAGTTCATTTAATTTAAAAGCAAGTTAACAGAACAATTAACTACTTTCAAAATCAAAATTTTAGGTACCAGGTTACATACATTTTTAAGTATGGAATCATTTTTTTAAACCATCATTTTTTAAATCATTTTTGTTTTTTATACATTGAAATTCTATTTAATTTTTCACTTTTTGTCATATTGCAGCCATTTGCTAAAATCATTTAAATGGATTTTTCCCCTCATTAATGTACACATCGCACCCCATATTGACAGACAAGAAAAAAGAATTTTTGAAATTGTTGCAGATTTATTAAAAAAGAAAAACTGAAATATCACATGGTCCTAAGTATTCAGA
>JBBPDA010000025.1:15589902-15608224 GCA_037974385.1 Arnoldichthys spilopterus
ATATATACCAAAATTTTCCATAAGTATTTTCAATCTTGTTATATCCCATAGAATTAAGCAAGTGTTTGTTTCTGTGCCTTGTGTATGTTAACAACCTCTGCTCTGATTGGCTGCCCTGTAATGTGCCTTGTTCCAAAAACAGTCCAGGCCAACAGTTCTTATATCATTAAAGTGAATGGGTGGGGCTAAGCCCTTATAGACTGATTAGGCTTGTATGTAATTGCATAGCTTTTTGTGACATCACAAAATTAACAAATTTACAATGTACAGTTTCCATATATGGTTCGGAAGCATGGATGGCATGCTTTGAAACTCTGAAAAATTTTGATATTTTGAAAACAGTGTTTACGCAAACACTTATACAGTATTTGTTACAAAATCAAGGGAAATCCAGGCTTCCATGATATGGGCCCTTTGAGTAGACATAAGAAAATTCAGTTTCCTAACAGAAGAAGGACACTGCTGCAGAACTTTCTGCAGAACAATGTAGATTTCAAGCCTGTGATTGATGCAAAAGTGGTTGGTGCATTGTGCATTGCAGGTCCAATATTTCTCACAGCTACTTCATTTGCAGCTCTTATGGATGTGGAAAAAACGCACTGCACACAGCAAGTCAAGGCTGTTTCTTAAACTACTAATGTGATAGTATGTAAGGCTTAATAAGGCTGTTCGTGCTGTTCTTCTAATGAGGAGCCATTCTTGTCAGGATTTCTGGTTGAATTCTAGTGTTTATTCATCTATTTTTAGGTAACTTTGCCATCCTGCTGCTTGACCTGAGCTGCTAACAGACAATGCCAGATCAAGAAGAGAAAGATATGAAACAGTCATGATATATTTAGCATGTTTGACAAAATGTGGCAATTGCACAATTCGCCTACTTGTTTTGCTCTGGGTGAGTGTGCATTTAGGCGTGACACAGTCTCTGCGTGGTGGTGAGTGTGTGCGCACTTCTCTTTGAGGTCAATTTTAGTAAGCCTGTACCAAAGAGCAGTTGTTCCATTAGGGCATGGTGGGCTACTGTAGAAAGCGAGCTTGTTTCTGCATGAGAGCACATTCGCTCCCATCCCACCCCCACCCCCTCCCCAGCCCCCTACAGAAATTCTCAGCCAACTAAACTCTGTCACTACATGGGCAGAAAAAAGGCTTTATTATACACAAACTGTGCATATAATTATTCACCACTGGTCTGGGGAATAAGAGCACATCCTGGACCATAAACCTTACAGTAGGTTTGCAGACAAAGCATGATATTAACTTTCATGAAAATCTAATCACAGTGAAGACAGAGAGAGTGACTGACATTATATGATATGCTGTTACAGTGCCTTCTATATCTGAAATAGTAACTTTAGCAGAGGGAAAACATTTTTAAAGGGAAAATTAAAAAAAATATATGCATAGTTTAGTTTTGGAGCAGTAAGCAAAGTCATTCAGAGTTGTTCAGGATAAATTGGTTCATAATTGAGTAATTTACAGACTTATTTCTTTACCACAGTGGTGATGGAAACCAGAGATTACCATGTCTACAGTGCAAAAACAACCATTGTTTTCTGTCCAAAATGAACAGTGAACATACACTGACACCTCTTCTTGTTTTTCTATGCAATATTAGTAATAAAAAATAGTGTTAAATCAACAAAATCCAACAATCCAACAGCCCAACATAAGACTACTTCACCTAATAACATCCTGTCTGTGCATATCTGTCATGAACATTTTTTTAAAATACATCTTAGGCCAAAGCCTTATATACAAACCATGTCCCAGACATCACTCAGTGTATTTGTTATATATTCAGGGCTATTTTACAATATAATGGAAAGCTGGCAAATTCAAATGACAGTGAATAAATGAATGAATTAAGACATAAAATATGAGAATTTATGAAAGACTTTTTTTACAGTACTTTTTTTTGACAGCAATGACATTGTCTGATGAGAGAAATGACGTAGATATAATGTGTACGTCCACATTGTGCTGTTCAAGCTGTTGTGCTCCCTTAACTACATTCATAAATTCATAATCAATAAAGGGTTATCTCTGTTGGTTCATGAGCGTTGCACTCGGTCGGTACATTGCTGCATAGACATATTTGTGTAGTGCAGAATGTTGTGGCGTGTAAAGTGACCGTATGGCTGGGAATTGAAGGCTAATGTATGTATGCATGTATTAACATGAATAAATTAATAATTATAAATTAACTTTCTGTTAAATTCCCAAAGAGGTTATTATTATTAGCAGACCATCAAAACACTAACGTTGTGGGTTACATCAAATGATTCTACTGACTCACATTCCTCAAGCTATCTCCAAGAGTCATCTTCCATTTCTTCTTAGCTCAGCTATTAGAGTTCACAACAGTCTTGGACATGGATGATGAGATCAAGTAAGACTGGCCCAGTTTTACTGGTGACAATTTCTCTGGCCCCCTTGCAGGTGTGTCCCAGATATGGCAACATGCGTTAATGCTGGCTATCATTTCACTGTCACTATGTACAATATATCAGTGCACTGTACACGGAGATGTAAATTCATAGATGCACACGCAGATTATTTGTCACACCTCCAGCATAAACATATTCAGGAAGAAGACTGTGGCTGGAGGAAGCCAGAGAGATAAACTTTTGAGTAACTAGTCGAAACATTTGAGTACTGTTTGACACCCACCCTCTCTGAAACCATCACACTTCACTGCCCGATGTCTATTCTGAATACACGCTTTTAAGTTTTTTTTTACTTTGTTAGTTCCTATCTTGTGTCAAATAAGAATGGTTCATTGTACCATATCACTACCATAGTTGTTCAATCAAAATGTAATCTTCCATCAAAATATAATGACTTTATTCCACATTGAAAACATCAAAAACATGTTGTGTTTTATGATTACCATGCATTGAGCAGGAGATATCACTGAGCTTTGAAAACGTAGGGACACCACCTGATACCAAGTTGTATTTAGAAATAACAATATGGGAGAAAAAAATGTTTTAAATTTATATTTGTTTTTGATTTATGTAACAAAAAACCATAATTCATAATAGGTCACATAATTCATAATTGGTCACTTTCAAACTCTTTTATCTCTTAGATTTAAACAGAATTTAAAAAGTGCCTTTACAACTTATACAGCATCTCTAAATAACCTCTGCAGCAGACTAGGCTAAAACATTCCCATAACCTGGAACAAAAAAAAATTAAATTAAACATTGTTTAAAACTTTACCTTCAATAATAAAAGTAAATCAATGTAGTGAGAATACTTTTACTTCAGGTGATTTTTGGAGCATTTCTGTCATATTCATCATGAAGTTTCCCACAATGTTAAGTTCAGCTGCTGTGTTAAATTAATGTACAAAAATAAAAATGGGGGGAAATGGAGATTTATTTATTTTGGATAGTGAATATATGCAAATACATTGTTTTATGTGACATCACAAAAAACAATACAACTCAAAACAGGTTCAAAAAAACTTCAACAATGTTTACACAATACAGTCTTTAATTAAAAAAAAAAAAGGTAAACTAAATTTTTAATGATATGGGCTCTTTCAAATTTAAGCTTCAAAACCAGTCCTTGGTGTGAAAATACAAATTTAGAGGAAAAACATCTTTAAATAGTGTAGAAACTTTACATTACATGGATGTTTTTAAAAGTTAAAAAATGTTCTTCGTATCTGCAGAACTGCTTGGTAAAAGGCTCATAAGTGGTTCTTCTGTGGCATTGTTTTGAAGAACCATTTTTGGCACCTTTAAGAGTCTAGACAACAAAACAAAATGCCAGCGTGACTTTTCTTTTTTTCATCTACAGCATCATCTAACAGTTTCATAATTACTTTATTACATATTTTCAGCTTGAACAGTTTTGTTAATAATGCTACTAGAAAATGGACTGGAATTGTAAACGAGAACAGATTAGGACACATATTCTGTTGATTTATGTACCAAGAAAGCTGTGGTGTGCTTTAGGATGGTGGTGATGAATGGGCCGCTGGATTGGGTTATCAAAAGGGATCCAGGCTGTCAGCCACCACAGAATAAAATCTTGCAAGTCTCTTATTACTGCAGACAGTTAGCACCTAAAAAAAGAAACTACTTGGCATGGCACATGATCACCATCAACTGAACTACAAACAGTTTTTTTTTTTTTATTCCAGTTCTTATGTGGGCCACAGATTTGTGCTTCCCATGGTTCTTGAACAGTGTTGCTATGAAAGTAAGAAACTGAAAACTGACAGAATAATACACTAACCAAACATATCCAGATGCCCCTTTTAATTAGTGAATTCGGCTACTTTAAGGTGCATTCGTTGCTGACACAGGTCTTTAATTGTGCACACACAGCTTTATAATCTCCATAAAAAATCAATTTGCAGCAGAGTGAAACACTTTGGAGCAGCTGCTGGTCACCGTGCCCAAGCCCAAGTGTCTATACCTACAGGGGTATAAAGTCCAGTGTTGGGCTGCAGAGCTGTGTAGGAGCTGTGTTCTCTGGAGTGATGGAGCTTCATCCAGTACCTTTGGGATGAGTTGGAGTGGTTTGTGATCCAAAACTAATGATCGAATATCAGTTTCTGACCTCACTAATGTTCTTTTGGCTGAATGCAATCAAATCCCAGCAATGTTCCAGCACCAAGTGTAAAGCCTTCCTAGCAGAGCCTACAGCAGCAAAAAAGGGACAAACTTCCTATCAATATCCCTTTTTTAGAAGAAATTTTGGATACAATGTTGTCTTAATACTTGTGGACATGCAGTGTACACTCATAGAATGTGAAAAATCTGTTAAATCAGTTGATTTCTTCTGATTGTTTTTTCCACATGTGTATTTACTACACACTAACTAATATATTCTGAAGCACTCACCTCAGGGTGGGCCATGGACCTAGCATTTTGACCCATCATCCATGTCTGAATTCTTCGCTTTCTTCAGCTCTTCTCTGCCCTTTTCAGTCTGGTAATAGTCTGACTCAATCCAGCCGGGAAATTCAGACAGCGCCACAAAGATATTCCCATCCATCTCTGTCACCTTGTGCACTCGCTGCTTTATGCCTTTGGAATACCAGCAAGGCGGTTTGTTTTCTTTAGGATTGGAGGCCTTGTAAAGGCCTTCACCCTCTTCCAGGCTGATCTTGTACTTGTGCTTGGGACACACAATGCAGAGCTTGTCATTGAATTCCTGCATAAAAAAAAAACATTTTAGGAAATTGTCAATGTAAAAGAAAGAGGTGGAAATAAGATGACTTTGTTAGGGCCCAGTTTAACTGTTGTATTTATGAATTACCAATGTGATCAGTCAAGATACTGCAAGGCTTAAGTGATTATGAGATTGTGAGATCTTTATATTCCATTTGGCAGACCCATGCAAAGCATCATAGTCAGGAGTAGGGCTGCACAATATGGAAAAAGAAAGCTGAAAATATATGTTCACTCTCTCATCCATACAGTCCATATATGAAAACTAAACTACAGAAAACAAAATCAAATCGCTTTTCAGCTTTTGTGATGTCAAGTCAATTTGTATAGCGCTTTTTACAACTGACGTTGTCACAAAGCAGCTTTATAGAATCCAGGTCTGAGCCTTCAATGAGCAAGCCAAAAGCGACAGAGGCAAGGAAAAACTCCCTAAGCTCCCTAACCTCAACCAGAAATAGGGTATCAGGGTGGGTCATGCTGGTCCAGACCTCAGAATGGGACAGGATCACTGGTATCTCAGCATATTTGATGTCACAAAACCAACAGATTTACATATATCTCCTAATTCAGTCTACAGCAGTGTAGCTTTACCCATTCAAACTGAACTTCTAAAGACTATTTCAGCTGCCTTTTGAATGAGTTCCAATACAGGATAGCCATTCAGAAAAGAGGTCATTTACATATATATATCAGTCATAAAGGCACCGGTCAGCATATACCCATTCAAACAGTTTGTAGTGCAGTTAAACAGTAAAAATGTCAGCCACATGGAACTAGTTCTATTACACTTTTATAAAGGTGGCACTGCAGTTTTGCTTGTGCATTTTGTCTGAACATGTTCATAAACTTAAATTATATATTTTAAATAATATATACATAGTTATTATGAAAATGTCTTCAAATCTTATGGCACCCACCCTAATCCTGTACAAAAAGCTATACGAAAGTGTATCTCGACCACTTACTCAATTTGTTGTAGCATTTAAAGCTAAATAAGACGCTCACCTCAATATCTCCATTTAACAAAGATCCCCCTGCATCTGTTGAAACACAAATGTAAATGTTAGTGCATGGGCAGAGTAAAAAAAAATTACACACCACTTCTGCGTCTCAGTCTCATTCTTTATTGTTGGCATGCAGCTGAACTAGTCTCACATAGTCAGACACTGTGTACGTCCTCTAGGGCCTTCCAGCATCTGGCATTCTTTGCACTAAAGCATCTTTCATGGTGACGACACACAGCTTTACTTAAATGTGCAAATCCAAGGCCTTTGGATAAATCTGGTTTTCTCAAAAATCCCTCCTCAATTCTGAGACCTGGTTTTACAGTCAAACCCACAGGTTCCCTTATAAGTCAGTGTGATTAAAAAAACTGACCATCAGAATGGCTGCTTTTATTACTAAGCTTGAAATGCTCTTGTTGAAAACCCAGTGTCCTTGAGAGGGAGGTTGCTAACATGCCAGCTCACAAATATCTCTAATCAAGCAAACTCATGAAAGCCTGCAGCTTTGTCTCCATCTACTGGTGAAACTGAGTTACACGCTGAAGGCAGAAAAATTACAAGCATGATCCAATTAATCACTTAGTCAGTCATATGCAAAAGTTTCAACAACCCTGATCAGATTACATTTGTTTTGTTGATTTTATAAGTGGAAATGTTATTAATATTCTATATAAATGTTATAACATTATATAAAATAATATTATAACATAGAACACATTTTCTACAGATTTTACTTAACAATTTTAGTGTTTCATTCCTGTTTGCTGAGCTTTACATATTGGAAAAAGGAACATAATATATAGTAATATGCTTAACATAAAATTTTCTGTTTCTCCAATGTTAAACTCAACAAATAAGCACTCGTTGTGTGTTAAAATGTGCAGAAGTATTTCAATTCCAATTTATTTGTATAGTGCTTTTTACAACTGACATTGTCACAAGGCAGCTTTACAGAATTTGGGATCAAGTCCCAAATGAGAAAGTCAAAGGCGACAGAGGCAAGGAAACACTCCCTTAGCTGGAGGAAGAAACCTTGAGAGGAACAGAGACTCAGTAGGGGAATCCATCCTCCTCTGGTCACCACCAACTTCTTTACAGTTTACTCACGATAGCAGTGCTGGTCCATGGCGTAGAAAGTGCCCTGGTGATGAATGATGATTAGGTCCCTCTCACTCACTTTGATGTTGGTGTGTTTGGCAACAAAGTCCGTCTTCTTCCCCACAAAGAAAAGCTTACCAGATTCCCTATTTTCCTGCTTCTCCATAATGAGCAGAATGTCTGTCATAGTAGAGCAGACCTCACATATTAGGAACATGTTGTTCAGGATCACAGTTTATAATAAAAAAGACATAATTAGGTATTTTTCACTTGTAATTTCAGTAACATCATTAATTCACTTCTATTATTATATATGTGCAGCATAATTAAGTAAAATACCGGTTAAAATTTGAAAAAGGTTTAAGATGATTTTAAGATGACACTTTATTTTTTAAGAGTAGTTTACTGATGTTTATAATAAAAGGGATAATGGCATCAGTGAATACAGCATCTCAGTTAAGAGGAGACATTGCTGGAACTGTTCACTACAGTTGTACCTGAATAGTGGACATTATACACAATAATGCGTTGATAAAATAATGTCGCAAGAGAAAATGTGTGGCTTTAATGTGAATCCACCAGAAAAGATGTGCATGAAAAAAATCACACAAAAGTCCATAACTTTGTCATTCCAAGACTAAAAAAAAGAAAATGCCACAGACTGTGTTTTGATTGGTTTAAAAAGATTAATATACATTTTAAATACATATACATTAAATGAAAACACATGCATTTAAATCTGTATTCCCATCTGACAAAAGAACCCAATTTAATATAAAAAAAAATTAATAACTCACTTTTTAGCTTTAGTTTAATTGGTTTCACATATTCAGATTTGTGCTCAGAGAACATAGTAACTAAAGGAAAATGAAAATGTAACATTTGGACAATAATGAGTTACTCTGGGTAAAGTAATATAGATTTCTTTTACCTCTGAAGAGGCAGCAGGTTGTCTCCAGCCGGTTGCTCTCGAGTGTGATGGGTGTGAGTAGCCTCTCTGTAAGTGGCCTGTTATCTGTGCTGCAGGCTGCAGAGCGGTTGCTCCTATCAGCCCTGCAAATCGAGCTTCGCTCAGCGGGTCTGACATTATCACCCCTCAGCTCCAAAAAGACTCAGTTGAAGTGTATCTGCCCCTTCCACCGCCTTTGCACTTGCAGATCACACAAAAATAGACCTAAATCTCTGTATATGGTGATTCTGCTCCTGCCCTGTCATACTTTTTTGTGTTATTTCCCTGCTTTATTTAACGTCATTGATTTGCGTTTCAAATGGATTGCGATGCAGCGCCACAACTGCTCGTCAGCCAATCAGAACTCTCAATTCGCATCCACAGCGCATGTGCAGTTGGGCCGTTGAGAAAGCGGAAGTGACAGATAAACATGTGGGCTGTCTAGGCCAGATATTTGCGCCGAGGTCTTTTAAAGATATTACTCAGCCGTTTGGCCGTAAGTAGATAGTCTTTGTAAATCCGAGACAGACAGACTGCGACCGTTTTTGATGACATTATTTTTGATACCACAATGTAAGTGATAAGAAACGCTGCGATTTGTGCACGGTGAGGTTTTTGTGGAAGCTCGATGAGAAAGCACTTTAAAGCCTGACTGTGTACACCGTACTGAGAGCTGCCAGGTGACTTTGGGCACTCTGTCAGTTAGGCATGACGTTCGAGTGGCCCACGAGGCTTTAACCCTTTAAAACTTAGATGCAGGTTTTCATCCCCACACAGCTGGAGCAAACACAATCAGCTGTTTGGGAAACTGATTAAACAAGTACAGTCATGTATACTCTTGTTTACTGAACCAAAAACTGAAGCCCATCGTGATTAAAGCTGGACAACCCTGCTTTAAAAATGCGCACGTAGTTGTACAAAGAGCTCCAGCCATGGTCCTGGAGTAACCCCCCTGCTTTATCATATCTGATCAGAATAACCAGCTAATTAACAAGCCTATGTGTAGTGATATGTTAAGTTTAACTCAGTCCAAACCAGACTTTTATGATATTGATGCACATATAATGGCCCTAATTTGTTAGTCTTAAGAAAGACACATAATTATACAACATGCGCTGCAATCATGAGAACTTTCATGCTGTGAAAAGAAATATTTTCACAAAAAGCCAGTGACCTGACTGAACTGCTGTATAATTTTTTTCAGATAATGGCATTGCGGGCATGTGGATTTATTATATTTCGGCGTCTGGCACAGCATTCTCCTCCTGACATTGAATATCTACTTCTGCAAACCTCCTATGGAGAACACCACTGGACTCCTCCTAAAGGTGCAACTCAAACCTTTGAACCTTTGCTGTCTGGGTTTTGTTGACTGCCCTTTGTGCCTCTTGAGCCCATTGCAACTGTGTGTCTTTTTATTTCTGTCTGCCCTATAGGACATGTTGACCCTGGTGAGGATGACCTGACCACAGCATGGAGGGAGACACAGGAGGAGGCTGGTTTGGGTAAAGAGCACCTGCGTATGGTTGGTGGGTTTCTGCAGAGACTGCATTATGTTGTACGGGGTAAGGAAAAGGAAGTCCTCTATTGGTTGGCAGAGCTGTGTGATCCCAGTATAAACGTCACCCTGTCAGAAGAGCACCAAGACTACCGCTGGGCCAAACTCGAGGAGGCATGCAGGCTTGCAAAGTATAAAGATTTACAGGACACTCTAATAGGTGTACAGCATTTTCTGGAGCAAGGAAAAGGGAAACAGTGATGACTGGTCCACATTAATATTTTACAGCATCAAGAGGCCATGTGAAACTATGAGAAACTTTACACATTGTCATTTTAAATCTGTTGTCATTTCTTCTTGTCCTCATTGTTGTCTTTTATGATACTAAAGAGTAGTAGAAACTCACTTAAACCAATTGGACACCATGTGATTTTGGTCACAGTTTTACAGTTTTGTGGAGAAATGTTACAAATAAAAGTTTCTTTACAGTGACTGAATATATCTGCATGCACCTCTGGCTTAAATGGATTATTAAAAATTGCTTTAGACCAGAGCCTTCTCAAAACTTTTGTAAAACAGTGGCAAATATTCAGATTACCACCACTGTTTACAATTGACTCTGCAGTTTGAAGTGAATTTTACATCAAATCACTCTAAATTAATTTGTAATTATTTATGCTAAAATAAGTGCTGTTTCACTTTAATTATATCAATTGCAATGGAAATTACATTATTTAGGATATTTTAACAAATGCAGGTGGAAATCATTAATCATGTTTGTTTTCATGTTTAAACTTTTTGGTGAGCACCAAATCAATAATGAAGATCCTCTAGTCTCCCTCAGTTGATTATAATGGGGCATGAGAGATTCCACTTTATCTAAAGGGCATGTTGGTCGCTACCTTTCCTGTACTCTGAGCTAAAACTGTATGCATCTTATATACACATGAACTACTGAACTCACAATGAGGATCTTAAATTTAGAAAAAAAAAATGGCATAAGACCTGCTGTAATGTCAGTAATTTTAAACTCATTCAGGGATTCTCATGTGAGACTGAAAGTTGTTGATCTTGTACTTATGTCATGATTAAAAATAAACCAAAGTCATGAAAACGAACAACAATTCTAACTGTGTGGCCTATTGATTTAATTGCAGTGGGGCATGTATTGTTACTCCCATACATACACTCAGAAATGAACTGTATTGTGATCAAACAAGAATGGCTTTAAATGACCACACTGGACAGTCTTCAAACTGAAATGCACACCTACAATAATAACTTTATCTTTGCAGTGACTTTTTGTTTAAGTGAATATTGTTTTAATGTGATTCTGTCTGTTACAACACTACAATAAGAGAAACAAAAGGAACTTAAAGCAAACAATGACTGCATCATTTAGCATCCACCTTAATACCATAAGGCATGGTAATAAATTGCAATTTCATGTCCGTATTGTGTGGCATAAGAGATCCTTAAAACGGTGGTGAAAATTTCAAAAACACACCCATGACACACAAATATCATCTTCTGAGACAATCCACAGCTGGTCAGTCACTAGAGTTCTTGTGGGGCATCAGAAGTCATTTAGATGATGTGCTCAAGGATGTATGTCACAAGTCTCTGGGCAGGGAAGGGTCATTAGAAATGCAGAGGATTGCTGATAGTTTTTTTTTTTTGTGCTGTCCATATGCAGTCTCCAGTCACTTCCCAGAGTTAAAATATGCCTATTGTGCATATGAGAGTCCTTTTATGCCTCTTTATTCCAAGAACGTTGGTTAAGAGGAGAAAGGTTGTTCATTAGCTCCAACTCATGTTAGCAGCGTGCTGAGCATTGTCCCTCTTGATCTTGCACATTTGCGCATCTTTTTTTCTTTAGGGTTTTCATAAACAGGAACATCTGTCAGCATCCTTGGCTGATTTTGCTGGGATACAGTAAGGGTGTACCTGAGACCCCATATATATCAAAGACCACATCCTTACCCATTAGTGAGGACACAGTTCAGTGAGTCAACTCATAAGTGAGACATTATATAAAACACGTTTATAACAAACACACGTGCATGCTCTTGAAAGCTACAGGCTTTGCTGGGGCCTGTGGGCAGAGCAGAAATAAAGGTCGGGGATGAGCAGGCTCATCAATAAACAAAGATGAACCAAGCGTCCTTGACAGTCTTATGATCTCAAACCCCATACCTCAAAAGCTCATAAAATCAAGTTCATAGCCAAACTACAGGAATAAAATCAGCACGGATATAAAATCAAAAGGAGAAAATGAAAGATAGCAATGGTTGTTAGGTTCAGCCACTCCACGGTGCAACTAAATGCTTACCAGATACCTACACTATGTGCACACTTAAAAGTGAAGCACAGTTATACTACCTTCAGTAATGATCACAGAATCTAATCTCAGGGCTAAAACTAGAGCAAAGTCCCTGTGACTAAACAGTCTCTCATCAATTCTTTTCACCAAAGTTTCAGCGTCAGCAATACATAGCAACTTAAAAGGATTCATGTCACTGGAGTTGAGTGTAGTTCTGACAAATGTCCCCAATGTTGATGCTGCAATTGTTCGAGTGTATACTGCGGTAGCACCTGAAAGCACCTTCAGTGCCATGTATTCCGACGTTACAATTAAATGGCTCAGAAGACAAATGAAAAGTGTTTTGGGTCTAAAAGGTAGGAGCCGCTTGTAACAGCTCACATGCAGTGACTTGTCCATTACTTTTTTTATTTTCTTCCTTCAATATTCCCAAAATCTTTTGACAACACTCTTTTTATCTCAAATACTTACCTGGCAAACTAAACAAGAGCAGAGAAATCCATCATAAACAGGTGCTAATGGGGGGAAACAAAGCACTTAAAAGCCCTGGCTTGTTGAGAAGTGGAGACAAAAGAGTTGTTCAGAAAAAACATTCACTCACTGGACAGACAGCGCCATCTGTTACCACTAAAGGACATGTGAGCTGTGTGGGTGGTTAAAAGGTACAAAGACACAGAGGAAAAGGAAAGTAAAGAAAAGAAGGCAATGCATTAGAGAAGAAGAATTTTGATACACTGAAAAAAGAGGATTCCCCACGGAAAAAAATGTTATGTATATTAAACATGAATTCCATCAAAGCCAAGAGCACACTTGAAATCATTAAGTTGTTAAGGGTGGATTGAGAGCCGTGAGTATCCAAAAAGCCCTGAGGTCTCGAGGCAGGCAGGGGAGGATGAATGCCGGAGTGACAAAGACAGGTATGTGGTTATTTTGATGAGTCTTATCTTAAAGCCCCAATCAGGAATTGATGAAACACCATCAATGCATCGCTAGGACTTTAGAGTCAAGTTTACTTACAAATAGAGTGGTAAATGTATGTCATTACAGCATTGTTGTTGCTTTAAAGCCTCTGTCGCTACTAAGAAATACTATTTGATGATTCCTTCTTGGGGCTTTAAAGATTCAATGCTATGGGTTATGGCTTACACAGAAAACTTTACAACAAAGAGGTGCAATGGGGGGAGAACTCAAGGTCAGATTTTTTAGGATAGACAGTGAAACATCAGCAGCCTAAACAGAAACTCAAGGACACACAGTTGGATAGACAGAAACTTGATCATCTGTGTGGAATATGGTGCATGGGGAAGGGTCAACGTCACGGTAAGAGTGGAGAGAGGTCAAGACTCCTCATTGCCGGAGTCCTCCTCATCACCAAAGCAGTCTCCACTCATTTCCCCTGCTGGGCCTCCAGCTTCTGCTTCATCATCGTCGTCATCCTCTTCCTCGATGTCGTCATCATACAGATCGTCATAGAGCAGGTCGGAACTGCTGTCGTGAGAAGGCACTTTGGTCTGAATGCAGTACTCAGCCAATGTGGTGGGCACTTTCACCCCGTCCCGCTCCGCATCAGCCTTTGTGGACAGCACCTGCTTTCTGTACACAAAACAAAATGAAGACTGATCATGTCAGATAAACAAAAAAAGACTTGCCAGTTCTAGTGAGCATGAGGTATCCAAGTATTAAAATGTGTAACAACTTGAGAATACTGAATTTAAGAAGGTAGGGGGCATATAGTAGCCTCTCAATGTTAAAAAGGGTAATTCTGAACACCTGGTCGAGCCCTACTTAAGGAGTCTTAAGTTACTCAACACTCAGTCTTGAGTTCTCCCCATTGAGCACTGACACAATGTTGATGAGTAAATTATTAAAGGCTCTTGAGTGATTTGCCAGTTTACTGCTGTGTAGGTAAACTTTCTAGGTATATCTTGTAGACCAAAAGAGATGTTACAAATACAGTGTTTAATAACCCAAATGCACAGCACACAGACCCGAACACATATGGACCATGTGTCATCATGTGGTATCATATGGTGTGTGCCACCATACCACTGATTAGGTGGGTATCTTCAGGGCATGTGCATAATTTCATGACACAAATGCTTGCACACTAGAGACAAACATGTCACTTACTTTGATATGGATTTTTACAGAATATAGAACAAATATAAAAAGCTTGTGAACTTGCATAGATCTTGGGTTTAATAGTGACCCTGGGTTTGAGAAAGGTGCTATACAAGTTAAAACTGTAATTATTACTACTATTAATACTACTACTACTACTATTATTATTATTACTATTATTATTATTATTATTACTATTATTATTATCTGTGTGGTTTGTCTGCTTGTAAAAATATTGTATTTGCTTATCTGAAGTGTTTTTACCGGATTATTTCAGCATACTCCTTGTCCTTTCCCTTGCTGTCCCTCCATTTCCGGAACATGACTGAAGCATCCACGTTGGCCGGGGAAAAGGTGTTGGGCTCGTTCAGCAGAGAGATTACACTCAGCAAGATTGTTCTACATACAAAAACATTATTTGTGCTAACCAAATACATCTTCAAATCTTTAATATGTTTTCCCCACTTGGTATATCCCTTCAATTAAACCCAACCTCAGGTTTTTTTGACTATATTATACTGTAACAACATTTTTTTATTTAACAAGCAATTTGGAATCATTTCTATTGATCCATTGATCATGAACGTAATGTTTACGTAATGTTAAAGGATATTGGAACTTTTAAATGGTGTAGATAAATTAAAATGCAGCGAAGAGGTTTTTGATATAACCACAATGATTATCTGCTATGCTAAAAAGAGCATAGTGTCACCTGACGTTCTGCGTAGGGTTCCACCTTTCTGAGGGTAACTCTCCACTCTGTGGGTCATCCACAGGAGGGTGCAAGATGGAAATGCACACGTCACCATTCTGGGGTTTAGATACAAATATGATTATGTTCACAAATACAGTTTCATTAATAATAATAATGCATTGTTATTTGTGTAGCACTTTTCGTTTTAGATACAAAATCTTAAAGAACTTTACAAGAAGACAAGTGAAACAATGAAGACACCCCATGGTCTTAAAGAAAAAACAGCAAACGTACAAACACTGGGGAAAAATGAGTTACAGTACATTGTGCATACATTAACCTAAATAAATATGCTTTAATATAGATTTCTATCACACTCATCATCATATTCCCTGAAATAATACTACAAAATGTAGAAGCTGCATAGTAATGATTTCCCCTCCACAGGTACATTTACAGCATTTAGCAGATGCTCTTATCCAGAGCGACGAACAACAGTGCTTCGTAGTCCATGTCTGTTCTTCTATCTGTTCTCCTATCAACAGCTGTCATTCTACTAAGATACTACTCGCCAAGTTACACGCTATAACAAACCTTGCCAAACTTGTAAAACCAATAGACAAAGTATATAAGAGTAAACAATAAACAAGACAGTAACAACAGTTAAATATGTGACAGGTAATCAACCTGCCTCTGCCTCTACTGAGTAATATTAATTAAAGATGTCTATTCTTTCAAGTATAAATCCATTCAAATTAATAGTAATATTTTATTATTTTGTTTACCTCATATATGTTTGGATGCCACATCTTGGTTAGGAAACGAAATGTTGGTGGTGAGTATGGGTAGTCAACAGGGAACTTGATATGAGCCTAGAAAAAGAAAAATATAAGAAAGTAGGTTTATTCACATTCTACATGTGCAAACCTATAAAACACAAGAAATTAAAGACACAAGTAAGGTAGAGTCAAAACTGATCAGACACAATCACTACTGGTAGTATGAAAAAACTAACTCCATCAAACTCAAATCCACATTGTCTGACATGTAAACAACGTTCAAGACAATGCCCATATTTACATGAGCAAAGACATGACATTGTAGCTAATATTCAGATCTCAGACTCCTTCATGTTCTCCTTAATTACACTGTGATGTGTCTTCAGAGCA
This sequence comes from Arnoldichthys spilopterus, assembly GCA_037974385.1. Classification (NCBI taxonomy): domain Eukaryota; kingdom Metazoa; phylum Chordata; class Actinopteri; order Characiformes; family Lepidarchidae; genus Arnoldichthys; species Arnoldichthys spilopterus. Next base: position 15,605,948 of record JBBPDA010000025.1, read on the forward strand.
GGAATGCTTTCTCTGTGTACAGTTTTACTAGCAAGAGAAGGAGGCTGGCACTCTATTGCTCATCCCTGACACCACAGTGTATTTAAGTGCAAAAATAACAGGTGATTTAAGCACATGAAGTGTCCGTGGGAAAAAAAACAAAACAGTACATTTATTTTAGCTCCTTTCAACAGAAAAATAAATAAAACTTTATTATAAATGACTGAAATTTGTGAAAAAAATGTTGTAAATGAGTAATGCTAATGTACAAGAAACATCTTTTAATATCAGGATGAGGCTGTCCTTCACACGGTTTCTCTTACAATGGTTACTGGGTAGTACATATTTTTCAGTGGGAGGAGCTCAAGTCTGTTTCTACACAGATACCACTATCAGCATCCAAGCATTCAGCAACACATCACGTCAGCTAACTCTGCTTTTATTCGCCTCACTGTGAAATTGCATGTTTGCCATTATTATGGTGCTAAGTCTGATAAAACGGAGTATGCTGATATGTCCCTTTTTTAATTGTATTAGTATTTTTTTTATCAGTATTAGTATATTTAAGTTTGCAATAAAGAGATTAATTAACTCTTCTGGCATACTGACACTGTATGCTTCAACATTTTCGGTAAGTGAAAGTGACTATTCGTCATTGTGAACACACTCAATCACACACACAAAGTCCAACACAACAAAATGGAGCAGTGGGCAGCTACCAACAGCACCCAGGGAGTGTAGTGGGACAGCAGGGGTACCTGGGCCAGGACTTGAACCTGCAACCTTCTGCTCCCAAGGGCAAGGTCCTAACCACTAGGCCACCACAGTGGTCAAACAAAGGATTTCTACTTTCACTCAAGTACAGGATTTTTGTGTGATAACATATATTGCAAACCCCATTTCCAGAAAAGTTCATAGAATATCGAAGCTATGCTGTTTGGAACATTTCACAATAAGCAGATGAGCACACAGAACACATTTTTTTAAAAATCAGCTCTTTCATCATCTACAACCCAAAATACTGAAAATAATCTCAGTCTCTGCAAGACAAGGCTGGAAACCTTTAATCCCTTAGAAGGGACTGCATGAGAAACCATCTTGTTACTGTAATAAAGATCACCACATGGGCTTGAATGGACTTTGTTATGAGAACACCATACTTTTTTCTATTCAGAAACACAGCTGAGCTCTCTGGACCTGAGCTCATCTCGGATGGATAGAAAGACAGTGGAAACGTGAGCTGCGGTCAGATGAGGTCATCTTTCAGCTTTTTTTCATGAAAAATGGACTTGAACTCTGCGTTCCAAAGATGAATAGTGAAAGTGACTCTTTGTCATTGTGAACACACTCAAGCACCACAACAATATGTGACCTCTGCATTTAACCCATCACACGTGCACACGTGGAGCAGCGGGCAGCTACCAACAGCACCCGGGGAGCAGTGTAGCAGGACGGTACCTTGCTCAAGGGCACCTCAGTAGTGCCCGGGCCGGGACTTGAACCTGCGACCTTCAGGTCTCAAAGGCAGCATCCTAACCACTAGGCCACCACTGCCCGAAATGGACCATCAAGACGGTCATCAGCAAAAGGTGCAAAAGCCAACATCAAGTCATATTCTGCCATCAAGGCGCCATCTTTTTCCAGGAAGTCCATCGTTATTTAAGCAAGATAACCCCAGGCCTCATTCTGCATATGCTACAACAGGGTGGCTTCATAGACACAAAGTGTGTGCGCAACTGACCTGCCAGAAGCCAGTTCTGTCTCCTACTGAAAATGTATAAAGCTTCATGAAGAGCAGAATTATTGGAGACGGTCATTGACTGAAGTTTTTTTGTCAGGCAAGAATTGGCAAAAATTCCACTTATAGAAATGCAACAATTAAGTCTCTGCAGTTCCCAAATGATTAAACAGTGTCATTACAAAAAAAGGTGATGTGACACAGTGGTAAACACACCTCTGTCCTTATTGCAATTTGTGCAAAACCTCAACTTTTCTGGACACAGGTTCTGAATACAAATGAAAATTTGTACAAACTTAAGCTTGAAGATCATCCACAGAATGCATAGAATTCCATAGAAATTATACTTGAAGTTTCATTCAAGGGCAATGATGATTCATAACTATGTTATTTGAAAAGTATTTTAGTTTATGCCAGTATTTCATCTTATGTTGTCTTGTGACTGGTGGCATGACCTATAATTACACAATACTGTAACTGTGTTGGCCTAGTGGTTAGGACACTGCCTTTGGGACCTGAAGGTCGCAGGTTCGAGTCCTGGCCTGGGCACTACTGAGGTA
>JBBPDA010000025.1:15613199-15627705 GCA_037974385.1 Arnoldichthys spilopterus
AAATAACAGACGCAATTTCTTTAGTACATACATACGCCAAGTGCTTATACAACTACAGAGGGCAACTACTGCAATAAGTAAACACGCCGAGATCCTAAACTACTGCAATAAATAAACACGCCAAGATCCTAAACAACCACAGAGAGGAACTTCCATACATACATATGCCAAGTTCTTATACTACTAAAGAGAACAACTACAGCAATCGATACATGTGCCAAGTGCTTACAAGAACTGCTGCAGTACAACAACTGACAAGTGCTAGAGTAAATGTTACAATAAAAATTGAAAACTATTTCCTGGATGACGTCAGGCTGGTTATCTGGGAGCAGTAGTTCGTCAGTGACCACTAGGTTTATGTGCTGAGGTTGGTGCGGAACAGTTGGGTCTTAAGTCGCTTTTTGAATGTTGAGAGAAACTCGGCTGATCTTGTATCTCTGGGCAGCTCATTCCACCACTGAGGAACAATGAAGGTAAAGAGTCTGGTGTGGTGTTTGATTCCACGAGGGGGTGGAATCTCCAGTCGGAGTAGAAGATGCCTGTATATTTTTAACTAGAGTAATAAACAGTATTTGTTTCACCACAGATCTTTTTTAGATAGATGGTTAAAACTTTATTAGCAAAAGGCTTGGGAGTTTTGTGAAAATTGCTATATTTAATATGCTGCTTATTTCTAGACATGATGTGTATCTATAACAGTGACAGCCATCACACTGCTCAAACAGTTCTCTGATGGATGCCATAGAAAACTATGCTTGTGAAAGAGATCACACAAAGAAGTGTATTCTGAGTATGTAATTATAGCCTTCATTACAGTAGTGCTGTATGCTGCAGTGGTAACAGCTGAGGCCTTTCTGCTTAACCTTTCAATCAGATGCATGCCTAAAATCTTGATTTTACACACACAGATACACAAAGTGTATCTTAGATTTGTTAAAAATCATCTTCCATTCAACAAACGTTTAAATCTCCATGCCCACTGGTGACATAATTATTATATTGATTTGTTTTAAAAAGTAAAATTAAACTTTGACTGTTCCTCAAACTGACTCCTAGTTCCTAGTCAAGTATCTCACAGAAGGGAAAATACTTGAAAACTGGACACTGATTTTGGGCAGAAACAGTAGTTGCAATCAGAAACACCCATAAGTGAGCAGAGCATGCAGCGGTCAATTAACTTTTGAGTTCATCAGGTGTGTTGGCCCCAGACATACTGGCTAGTGAATCCCAAGGAGTTGAGAACTCCTGTTAGTGCACATTAGGCTTCTACAAGCAGTTTTCTAGTGCCCCCTGGGGCAACTTCTGCATTTTGCTAACATTAAAAAATGTTACATTACTTTGAACTGGGAAACAATCCTACTGTGCATCTTATATTGGGTGTGTTTTGTAGAAGGATCAATTTAAGTACTTTTGTAACATGTCTTTTCCAACTTCCAATGTATTTCAGACTTATGTAACACAAGTGACCACTTGGAGTACTAGGGAACAGCAAGTTGTGGATTTTTTAATTAGAGCATATTCTGCCTCAGCTAGTAGTCATACAATGTTAATGCATTTTTTTGTGAGATCTGTGCATACTTTGTAAAAAATAGCCCTTTATGGACAGAAACCTTCATTTAAAATTGTTGAACTGACTAATACTAAGACAACTCTTACATGGCATCTAGGAATGAAGGGAACTACTGGGGCAAATAATAATAATAATAATAATAATTAACATTTATGTAGTGCCTTTCTCAAACCCAAGGCCTGTGCTCAATTTGATTACATTGCGTTGCATCTTGCAGTGACACTATCCTTACAGCTTGACACAGCACGTTCTTGTGATTTAATTTAACTTTTTATCATAATCATAATCCTTTCTTTTCACTAAAACATCGGGATACACGCCGCTGATTTATGTTATGATATTATAATGATATACTTTAATATGAGTTTCTTTTTATGTAGACGTTTACACCTTCGTCGCCGACGCTGTAAAATTCCGCGCTCTGATTGGTCGAGCCCATTGTAAGTCGGCGGTGGGCGTGTCTGTCACCCGGGAACCAGAGGAGGGGAGGCCGCTCCGACCAAGATGGCGACCCGCGATGAAGCAGGAAACGCATTTGGCTTTCAGTAATATTCCTCACTTCAGAGGCTCGGTTGGATGGTGTATGTTTGAAGAAGGGTGAGACGAGTTTTTGGAGACCCAGGACAGAGCAGAGCCTGGTAAAAGCGCGGATGAAAAACACGGGTTTTTTTTAGCCAGGGGCGGTGGCTTTCTGTCTGTGAGGCCCGTGTTTGAGTGTAAGATTAGCTTAGCTTAGCTGCTGATTTTGGACTTTGATTCACGTTAAAAGTCACCCAGACAGCTGTCGATTTAAGCAGTTTGTATAGTTTTGAGGGTAATTGTGTAACCCGTACATAGTTTATCTGATGTTTTAATGCGGTTTACAATTGGTCGAAACATGTTAAATGATTCAGCACATAGAAGTGAACAAGTCGAACCAGCTTGGCTAGCTGAGTTCTGATGATTTAGCCTCCTGTTCCGTACAGTCTGGGAAGGGATTCACGTCAGCTCCTCGTCTCAACGTATTTAATAGTGAAATGTGCTAATGACCTTAGTTTTCAGTGTGGGTAATAACTTTGGAAAAGACTCCTTGACTGAACTTGTTATTGCGCAGCAGAGCTGGTCTTCGCTAGCTTTGTTTATGGCCTCTTGTGTGTTTTTGTTTTGAACTTGAATGTCGAATAGAGTTATTTGGGAAATTGAGAGAAACCTTCTCCACGGGAGTGTCCTCGCCTTGTTGACACTGATCAGCTAGTACCTCGTGAGTGTTTGCATTCAGTTAGGCTTGTGCTTGAATAGTATTTGATTTCTCTTGAAGAACTTAATAAAGATTTGTATCAATTTGACGGTTTTTGCAGGCGACTTAATCAGTTATCACGTGATGAAAGGGTGGTGTTTGCTTGTTGTGTAATCGTTGTTTTGTAGTATGTTTCTGTGACATGTTGGGAGCGTTTTGCTTTACGGTCAGACAGATAGGTGCGTTATGCTGCTACTAGCATGGTTTTTGTTTGGCCATTGGAATTCAAGTAAACAATGGTGCTGTAAGCATTCAGTGGAAAACATAATGCAAATGCATGCTCTCACTGTGAAACAATGACATTTGACAAGTGTTTTTTTTGTTGTTGTTTTTTTTAGATACTCTAAATGGCTGCGAGGAAGTCTGGATCAGATATCCACAACAATGGTGAGTCACCTAGTGATCTATCATTTTATCTGACTTTCCAACTTTGACATTCTGGCTGCCTTTTTGGTCCTTACTCCCTCTCCTTTTAACTCCGGTATTTAGGACCCATCAGCTACCTTGATGACGTTCCTTTCAAGCTCAATGAGAAGTTTCGCTGCCCTGCGAAAGTGGGTTTGCCCATTGGCTTCTGTTTGCCTGACTGTCATTCTATGTTGTCAGAGATGCAGGTCAGTCTACAAGCTTAAAATCATTTACTTATTATGAAACTCAATGCACACCTTGGTCTTGTAAATGAATAAATATTGAGGTGGGTTTCCTGGTTAAAGATGTGCAATTCCTACAACTCATTGTATATTGTCTTTCTCATAGTATGAATTCTCTTTGGAGAACCTGACTGTGCGTTGGGGAGAGGACCTGGCCAAAGCACGAGCTAATGAGGCTCAGGCAACTGAGTCAAGTCAAGCAGAATCCGAGAAGGACAGACAGGCAGCCTCACAGGATGCTGATGCTGGATCGACTGGTGGGAAGAAAGCCCATTCTTCTGAGGAACAGGACCTTCTCCCACCTGCATTAAATCCTGTCCTGGCTGGTCTCCGGCACAATGCCATCTTGACCCCACTCCCTGCACCGAGCTTTGGACCAGCACAACCAGCACCAAACAGCCCTGCCCCTCAAAGTCTGAACTTAGCAGACTTTGAGCGAGAGGAGGACCCTTTTGACAAACTGGAGCTCAAAACGCTGGATGACAAAGAGGAGTTGCGCAGCATCCTCCAGAGCCAGCCACAGTCGTCTATCGCAGCCCCTGAGCCCACTCCTCCAGAACCTCCCTCACAGAGCAACACCCCACCTCTGCAGGTCAAATCTGCCCTTTTCCATAAACCCAATGGACTGGTAGGGCTGCTGGACTTGGAGCGATCTGGTAGTGGGGGTGTGGCATCTCCCAGAGGACAAATAGATGCTGAACGTCCCTGCAACATTCGCTCTCTGACTTTTCCCAAATTGTCTGACCCAGGGGATTCCCCATCAGAGCTTCCCCTTAATTTGTACCCAGCAGCTCCACTACGAAACCTACCTAATGGTACACCTCCATCAATGCTGAGATCAACAACGCATACTAATTCGTCAATGCCAGGAGAACTTTCAGGCCTTTCTCAGAATGGAACGCCAAAGCAGGTACTGGTACACAGGTGCAGCTTCCCAGTATGTAAGCTCATTCCTGCCTTAGACCAGAGGTCTTCCACTTCCTGGTGGATCAGATTGTAGTAAAGTTTGCTGATGTCTCTGCTTTATCACACGGACCAAATTTGGTAATTTGTGGAGATCGATCAAGTGTGTTTTAGCAGGGAAATCACTAAACTGCAGAACTTTGATGACCCCTTTCTCATTAACAGTTCTGTGGCTTTTGACTTAAGGCATTGGCTTAAAGTTGGTAATTGTCTTTCTGTTTTACAGTCCAATCCTGTCAACACAGCTGGCCCTCCCTCCTACACACCTGCTAGTGGAGCACTGCTGAACCTTTCACCCAGCGAGCGGCAGTGTGTGGAGACCATAGTGGGCATGGGCTATTCTTATGAGGGTGTTCTCAGAGCCATGCAGAGGCAAGGGCAAAATGTTGAACAGGTCGGTTGTTACTCATTCGGTTTTTGAAAGCTCTAGTAAAGTCAGGGAAGGGTAATGAAAACCCTGCAGAAATAATAGAAGTTTAGTACCAGAGAATTAAACAAAGCCCTTTTATTTTGCTTTTGTTGCAGATTTTCACTAAAGGTTTTGTCCTTTTGCCCTCATCTGCAGGTTCTGGAGTACCTTTTTGTCCACAGTCGACTGTGTGAACGAGGCTTTGATGCCACTGCTGTGGAAGAGTGTTTGGAGATGTACCAGTGCTCTGAAGAGAAGGTTTGTATGCTAAAAAAAACATGTATACAAGTTTTCCTATTTAAAAGCCCTCTATGAGAAATGTGCACCCTGTCACGACTTGTATATTTGTCTGTCTCTTCTTTCAGGCTCTGCAGTTTCTGCAGCTGATGTCTCGGTTTGGTGAAATGGGCTTTGAGAGAGATGCCATTAAAGAGGTTCTGATAGTGCACAATAATGATCAGGACAAAGCTCTGGAAGACTTGATGGCCCGTGCTGCTGCAAGCTGAACCAGAGCAGCATCTCCTACAAGTCACCCTTTCCTTGCCCTTCAACACTGCGACCAGAGAGTGAGAGAGTGTATGAGTGAGAGCATGTGAAGGTGGGCCTCTAGGTTGAGGGTGGCTTAGAGAGGATAGATAAATATGTACTCCTAAAAAAAAAAAAAAAAAAAGCCCTTTGAGGTAGGGTTTGATTGGACCATGCAGCGTCACCTTCATCCCGCCTCAGCTATAGCCCTTTTAAGTGATCTTAGAGTGGTTGTGGGACGGAGGATACTGAGCCCTCGTCAGTGGAGCAGCATTGACTTGTTTCTCCATCGCTGTTGATACAGACGCAACCGCCGGACGTTGGGTAGCGCTGAAGAGATGGTAAAACGAGGAGCCCAAAGGGAGCCCGGTTCCACAGGACATGGACTCACTCATAGCTACAACGCTGCCATCTCTAGCTGCTGGGGGCAGGCTTCCAAATCTGATGGGAACTTGACACATACATACACACTCATACACATGCACATGTCTGAACGGAGAACTCAAAGAAGTGCCCTCTCTGTTCCTGCTACTGACTGGCTTTCTTTTTCTCAGACTTGTCTCTGCTGTTTTTTTTTTGTTTAATCATATGTTTTATTTGTTGAGCTGTTTAACAGACAAAACATTTTGTTTATATTTGTCTCTTTAGACATTCTGTTTCCTCTGGTATAGGAACTTGATTAACAGGACTAATTACCACAGTTTATGCTGGGGATAAAGACAACAAATATGAGTGATAAAACCTTCAGCTGATGCCTGGTTGGCTTTTGCACTGGAATGGACAGCACATTTAAATTGAAAAGAAAAGCTGAAGTGTCCCTGGAAATGCAATATTTAAACGACAAAGCGTTTTCATGCAAATTTCATGCACGTGTGGATACCGCAGAGGCACACCGAATCACAGATATTAATATAAACTTATTTAAATTTGTTCAAAGATACACTGATACATTCAATCTATAATAAAGACTTTATCATTAGCCATTCTTTATCATTAGCCAGTGGTTGTGGCAAGTATATGGAAATGCACATCATGATGGTTCATTGAGGAAGCGAAGTTGCATAAAGCTTTGGCAGAAGTGTTACGCGATAGACAGATGATCATGGGTTGGGGCTGTAAAATTTTGCCATATGCCTGCTGGGTGTTTAAACCTAGAGACCAGTTAGAAAGTCCTTGTTAGTACATGAACCATGGATTGGTTTGTAGTTCCTGAGTGGGTACGTTAAGCTAAAATGCAGAACTACTGTAACCTGCCAGTTTCACTCCCGTAGCTTACTCAGAAGAAGTGTGTGTTTCTGTTTTATAACACACTGATCACTTTTCTAATGGCTCAATGATTTGGACTGTTGACCTCTGGACAGTGAAAGCTGTGTTCATGTGCCATGCATTCATGGTGACTGCTGTGATGGGCCAGCACTTGTTACACCATTTTTGGCCCTCTTGTTTGACGCAGATTGTTTAATCCTCAGCTTAACAACCAGAAGCTTTCATGTAGATTTTACTTTAAACAGCACAAAAGAAAGTGGCTTCTAAATGCACACCTTTTTTTTTTTAACTTGGAGCAATTACCTGGTGTAATATTGGCTTTAAATCTTACTGCAAAAACAGTACAAGCAAACGTTACAGTATTATGCACATTATTCCACTCTAGATACCTATTGATATGTTAAGTTAAATGAGTTGCTAACTGATGGCAAATGGAAGTTTCCTGGCGTTGAGGCGGGAATGCTGTCCTGTCAGTATTTCACTGAGAATTTCCAGGTGTCCATATTGGTTTCTCTCACCAGCACTTTTGTAGGTTTTCATACAGCATTTAGTTCATGCTTGGAAGACAGGATCTTTCTGTTTTTTTTTTTGTTTTTTTTTAATGTGCAAATACTTGCTGTTCTTTGCACGTGTCAGAGGTTATTGGGTGCTTCTGCTGCTTTTAGTAATGTGGCATGTGCATTTCAAGCCGTTGGAGAGAGTCAGGTACAAATACCTGGAGACTGAAAAGATGCTCTGAAACAAGTTTTGTCAAACAACAAGGTTGAGTTGTCCAGCGGGACATGCCCTAATGTGATCAGTGAGTTCCTAAAGCTGGATTATGTTTATAGTGGGTTTTAATCTTTCATTAACCTTTAAATGTTCATGTTTCACCAGTTCAAGTCCTTCACCAAGGACCAGGATTAAGTGGCCCAGTAAAGGAGCCTCTTTAGTTGAGGTGTGCCAACTTTGAGATGTGATTCAAAATGTTTGCTCTTCTCCTAAAGCGTTTGGCAGTTCAGAATGATTAAATAACTTTTTCTGAAAATGTGGCTGTCACAGTTGTTGGACACAAGTAGAAATAAGTGCTGGTGTTCTTGACCGCTGTCTGACTGGAATATGTCTGCTTGAAAAAAAAAACAGGAAATTGTGTTCAGAATGGCTGCTGGCACTACATTTGCTGTCCTTTTTCGTGGAACAGACTTGTAACAAAAGCAATAAAGACAACAACATTTTATTAATAGTCTGAATGGCCACCATGGTGAAAAGAGAATTGTAGCTCTTTACTGAAAATGGGTTTAGGGGCTCATGCCAATCTAAGGGTGAACTAAAGAAGAAACATACACATAGCTGGTCTACCAATGCATATGCAATTATTCAGATTCAGCAGATTTCTCTACATGGTGCAAATTTATTGCACAAATTATACCACTTTTCAAATGTATGTTTATTTATGATGGATATACTGACAGCTAGGTAATAGAAAGTTTTTAAATAATTATTTAATTTTATTCAAAAGATTCTTTGGAAACATAGTAGATATTTAATGAGAAATAATATGCTGAAACATTCGATTTATATGAATTTCTTGATCAGTTATTTCCCTTGAGAGTTATCTTCATATTTCCGCTAAATTCTTGGTATGTTAATCGTAAAGTCCTGTTGTACAGGTCGCTCAATTGTGGAATCATCTGAAGCCCTGTTCATATTTCGGAGTACATCTAGAATTTTGTGAAGATGAATTCCACTGATTTTTCAAAATTTTTGCGTAATTAAAATCTGAGCTGTAAACAAAGTCGTTCAAAGTGTTCTGATATAAAATGGTTATTTGAAGAGAAATGCCATTGGTTGTAATGGGAACCAGGGCTCGCAATGTCCACAGCGCAAATCTTGTAATTTAATTCACCATCCAAAATGATCAGTGAATCAAGATGTACCTTCTGTGGGTTGTGTAATATTAATAATGGTAAAATGGTGGTAAATCTAAAAAAAAAAAAAGTTTTCATAGGTCTTTATTGGCTTAAAATATTCTAAATGTTGCATTTTACCATGACTCATTTTTTCAAAATGTGTTTTTGGCCAAATTATGATCTTAAAATTACAAACAACATGGATGTCATGCACTGTATTTGAAACCATCTTATGTAAGAACTTTCAGTGAGGAAGCCTTTAGCGGCATTAAGGTCTGTTTTTTTATTCTCATCACTGTGAACAAATCTATCTGTTAGGTTCTGTAGAGTGGCACATTTCACATCAAACCTCTCTAAATGACTCTATAGCAGCTTAATTATGCGTACAATTAGAAGATTTTTGTCTTTGCAAATTAGATGGGTACTAAAAAGTTTTAGTTTGAGTAGCAGCATCATAATATAAATCAATCATTTTGCTTACTACCTTCAAAAATTGGCTGTATATTAATGAAAACCATGATTCTAAAATTTTGAATGGTAATGTAAGCACCTGGCTAACAGCATAACTATACTAACAGCAACTAACTGCAAGCTATTGTCATGAAGACTGCTGAATGTCAGTTATACCTACACTTTACCTCAACTGCGAGCTGTTCAATAAGTGTGCTTCTAGGCAACAGTGTCTTTCACATCTTTAGGGCCTGCCTTTTACTCTCCCCTTTTGTTTGTTTAAGTATTTGTCTTATTTTATTTTATTTTATTGGGGCACATTTTGAACAGGCTGTATAGAAAATGAATTAACTTGAATAAGACCAGCTCACCAAATGGGGATTAGGCCTAGTCTTGGACTATGCTGGATTTTAAATGGAGATTTTCAGCTAAAATGAAAATACAGTCCATGAATAGGCTTAATGCGTATCAAGGGAAACTGGCCATTAGGGTGCAGTAATAAATACAGGAGTGTTATTGTGTGCAACAATACACTCGTTTCAGTCTTGTGGACTTTTATTACCAGAATTCCATTGACCTTTCCAAAGACCACAATGGAAGAGCCATTCAGAGTAGTCTAGAAAAGAAATAGAAGAATAGAACTAGAGCACTCCGCTCCAATTTCCCAACCTTTAGATTCACCACTGACAAAGCAGTGTAGTCCAAGATTACGCTTAATCCATGTCTGGGAAACGTAGTTTTGATTTCCCAGGCTTGAATTAAGCATAGTCTAGGGTCTAGGCATGAATGAGCTCTGATTCTACCATCAGATTTTTTAAATGAAGAATCTCCATATATTGGTCTGGCCCAGGACTAGGCTTAATCGCTGTACAGGAAACCATAGTGTGCAGAATAATGGCTCTTGTTGCTTGTGTTTCTCTGCCCATTATACAGTACGCAACACTGAGCAGGGCACAGTTTAATTTGTATATTTGAAGAAGAATTAAAATGAGCATAGAAAGAACTTATTCAGCCCCACCAAATTCAGCTTGAGAGCAGAATAATCTAAAAAGAAGAACCCAAAATTGAATCACTGGATCTCCAGGTAACACTTGCAGCTCTTGATGTGAAAGTGCATATGTCTACAATCAAAAGAGATTAGACAGATTTGACCTGCATATTGGAGGAATGTCAGGAAAAAGCCTTCCATAAAGAACATTAGAGCCAGACTACGGTTTGCTACAGAACATACAGGCAGACATCAGGCCTTTTAGAAAAGTTGTTTGGCCAGAGTAACAGTACACATGTGGCATAGACCAAAGACAACTTTACAGGAAAAAAAACCCTATACCAACAGTGAAACATGGTGGTGGAAATGTTGCTTTGCTGCCTCAGGGACTGGACAGCCTGCATTTATAAGCTCCACATATGCACTGAAAGCCATGAGTTTTCAGACATTACCCAAGGGAAGTGCATATGTAAACGCAAATGTCTGAATTTTTTATTCTAGACATTAAACAGACTATACCCTGCCAGTCCCCAGTACAAAGTCTGTATAATATCAGATTAGGTTTGAATCAAGCAGGTAAATTTCTGGAGAATTCACAGTGAGCAAGTGGGTGTGTCAATAAGGTTTTTATGTGACTGGCAAATACCAGAAGACAACAAACATCTGAGGATGAGTAAAAAGGAAAATGTCTAACTAGAGAGATGATGAGATAATGGAGCCCCTGTTAATAGGGGCTAACGCTGAAATTGACAAACAAATGGAAGGAGCAGCAATGGACACAATTGTATGTTACAATCATGATCTGGCTACATGACCAAAGTATAATTCAAACCAATGCACAGTTGAACAGCAAACGTATGCATGCTCACTGCACACTAGCAAAGCCACCAAGGAAGTGTTCAAAAAGAGGAACTGAGAAGAGAAACCCTATTGAAATATAATGGTGGAATTTAAAAAAGGGCGATTCATTCAAAGAAAACCCTCAGACAATTTGAACTCAGCTGAAGGAATTGTGCATGGAATACTGGTCAAAAAGTTCAGGAACCCAATGTCAAAGACTGGTGGACAGTTTTGCAAAACACCTAATAGAAGTTATTTCTGCTAAACAAATTCACAATTTTTCATTGAATAAATTATTTAAAAAGCTACTTTTCATGTGTATCATGTATATCATCTTTATCTGTTGGCACTGTATTAAAGAGGGTCAAGTATATGCTTGGTCAAATACATTAAAAAATCAACTATTTCTATGGGGTGAACATTTTTTTCCATGACTATATGTGCTCTGAGTGAATTTCTCACACATAGATGCTGATCCATTATAATACAGACACTGAGACATAATGTTTATCCACTTTGCACATATAAAATACTTTTTAAAACTATAAAGTAATAAGAAAAACAAAACTGTTGCCGTGTATATGTATATGTGGCTGACCCACTCTATACTGCACAATTTCTCTAACATTTCAACATTAGCCTTGTAGCTCCAGTGGAAAACTGAAACAGCACAACACATTTGGGCAAAATGGAAAAACTTGAAAATGCAGGAAGTAGTAAAGTAAAAAATTACCCAAAGGCAATAGATTTTTATTAATTCAAGGCTCAGAAGACATGTATAGGTTCATTAATTGGTTTGGGGTGTAAATAAAATAGCTGTATTTGCATTTTTATACACTGCAACCTCCGCTTCCTATCATCATCACTGTCAGAAAACTGGATTATGCAGGAATTTTGAAAAGAGGCAAAATTCTCCTTTATTCCATTAAACTTCGTTCATTAAGATGTATTTGTATAGTGCTTTCATCAAAAAAAAAAAAAACATTGTCGCAAAGCACCTTCACAGAATCTGGGCCCAGGCCCCAGATGAGCGTGTCAGAGTTGACAGTGGCAAGAAAAAAATACCTCTTTAGCAGGAAGAGCCCTTGAGAGGTACCAAGACTTAGAAGGGGAACTCATCTTCCTCAGGTCAACACTGGATAGCCAGGACAATAGCACAAGAAGCATTTACAGAAGAAATTACAGAATCTGAGGGACATGTAGAAATGAGCAGGAGGCCAGGTATTAATGTTAGTGCTCATTAACAGACAAGCAAGATTATCTATTAAATAATGTAAGAATAAAAAAGTCTGAATAGGAGTCAAGTGCATGGTGAGGGTTAGCAGACGCCTGGGGAATCAGGCTGTAACATTGATTCGAACCACGGTCCTAATGAATCGGTTCAGTGAAGTGAACTCTGTTGTTGTTTAAGTTAAGTGCGGCTGCGCTCGCCGTTGATGACGCGTTTGCCCAAGAAAAGAGGGGACGGATCGGGGGAAGAAGGTGAAAACAGCAGCAGTCCGACCACATAGGGAGGGGAGGAGTACTACAGCTGCCTGCTCCCCCACACAAACACTTTCTCCAAGCTACCAGAACGGCTTATCTGGCTAGGGGAGGCTACAGTTTCTGACCGAGAAGCATCCACGCCGTCCAGCTGCCCGAGCGCTAACTTCGGATTAGCCGGCTAAAACCAGCGCATCGCCATTATATGATCCACTTCCCAGCGACACTGCTAGCGTTACTGCCCTCCATGTGGGTGAGGGACCTCTGTGTGTCGGATTATGGCGAGAAAAACAGTTAGCAGGAAAAGGAAGGCGGGGGACCTCAAGGAACAACAGGTAGGTCCTGAACCGATGTGCTGTTTTGTTGGTTCGCGACAGCGACATTTAGCCTAGCTAGCATGGCTAAGGCTTGCTACGTTGCTAACGACCTTACGGCTGAGGCTAACCCAGTTTTGTTCTCTCTTCAACATTTGCCGGCATAACGAGGAAACCGACTGAAATTTTGGTTACGGTGTAGTTTGTACCCGTTAGTTCGGCTAATCAGCTTGTTTAGCAAGGTACAAATGCGTGCTGTTACAGTAGCTTGCTAGCTAACGAACTATTTATAGTGATCGTACGTACGTTAAGGTTAGTTGTGGTTAAACAGGCCGCAGGTTGAGCTGGTTAGGTCAACTGACTGTCACAGATATAGTTATAATACGAATACATTTCTCAACTGTAACTAAAGCATTTTTACACGATACCTGGGGCGAACACGAAAATAAACACGGCTAACCTTAATTCAGTTGAATGGCGCACCATAACTGGCTGAAGCTGTAAGCTGCTGATGGCTGGAAAACTAATGGAGGCAATGAATTGACCAACTGAGCTATACAATGTCGATTAAACACAAAATGCAAAAAGAAATGTTATTAAAGCTCATGTTCATTCTCTATGGATGAAGCGTGTCCTCTAATAGGGGGGATCCAACCGGAGGTCCGACCAAAGAAAAGGATCATGTGGACTCGTTTTTATTGAAGAAAAAAACAAAACCAAAAACATTACATTAGGAAAACCAGTGAGTTTGAAACGGAAGGGAACTGAAAGTCAGCTAATTAGGTGTAGAAATAAAATAACACAGCTTACAGTGCTGTATAACGTTGATCTTGCCATAATAAGTTAGTGGGCAGTGGTGGCCTAGTGGTTAGGACACTGCCTTTGGTCCCGGCCCGGGCACTACCGAGGTTCCCTTGAGTAAGGTACCGTCCCACTACACTGCTCTCCAGGCGCTGTTGGTAGCTGCCCGATGCTCCACGTGTGCACGTGTGATGGGCTAAATACAGAGGTCACATTTCGTTGTGGTGCTTGAGTGTGATCACAATGACTGTCACTTTCACTTCATAAAGACTCTTAGCTCTGTATTTGGACTGACCAGCTATAAGGCTTGACTTATATTTGCTGTGTTGGCCACCATTAACCTTTACATGGCCATATAAAATATGATGTGCTTCCTGCCAGCCATTGAGTATTGTAATTATTGATTTTAGCCATTTAATAGTAATGTAATAAATGTATAAGTTTAAAGGACCCATCTTCTACATTGTTCTGGTGCTTTATATTTTCCTGCGATCCTGTATTTGTGCATATTTATGTACAAAAAATGGCACACATTTATCTCAAGTATTAAAGAGGTTGACATGTAAAAGACCTCAGTTCATTTACTGTACTGAAGTGGGTGCTGGTGTGATGGAATGAGAGCTGGAAAACTGTTTGCAGATTTACTACAGGGCACTTTACACTCACCTTTTGCATAGATAAATGGAGAAATGCAATGTTGCTCTAGCGGTTTCAAGTCCTAACCTGTGACTGTAGTTTATTGTCTGATTGTTTAACCTGCTTTAATCGTGTCTGATGAACATCATCTCACAATGTCTATGATAATTTTCAGCCAAAAGGACGATCATGGAGTCCTTACTCTACCGTAATTGAACACTTTTTAAAGACATTTAAAATTTAAGACCTATTTTGCAGTGATATACTAAGTATAAAACTTCTTTAGTATAACCCATATCTTTATTAATGTATTGGATTACACTAGTCAGTAACATTAGTTTGATTCACTCTGCTAAAAAATAGACACCCGTCATTATGAAGTGAAAGTGACTATTTGTCATTGTGAACACACTCAAGCACCACAACGAAATGTGACCTCTGCATTTA